>JAQZBX010011774.1:0-42194 GCA_029593785.1 Cabassous unicinctus | reverse complement strand
GACAGTCTTCATTTTTTTTTTTTTTTTTTGGCGAAATAAGGCACCCAAAAGAAGCCCTCTTCTAAACCACCCCCTTCACCGAGGGGACCCTAACTAGGTTTGTGGAAAGTAATCAAGCACTTTCCACTTCCTGACCTCCCCAGGGGAGCTGAAGCTCTGATGCTTGTTCCTGCAGAATGATAAAATTGGCTCACTCCGCCCCCTCTGGAGCCAAGCCTCAGTGTCACCAGGCTGCTGTGTAAATAGGGCTTTCTCAGTAGATTCGCCTCTCCCCTCAGCCTGGCGCTGCTTCAAGCTGGCTTATCTGCTCCCCAAAGCTGTGAGGGAGTCTGGGCAGCCAAATCCACAGAAAGGAAACCCCTCTTCACCTTCTGTCAGAACCCTCCCATCTTTGGAGAACACTCCTTCTCACTGGGTTGTGGGAGGGAGTCACGGCTCAAACCAGCCTTTTCCCCTCAGGTTGCAGCTCAGCCATCTGTGTTAAACTCCATGAGCAGGGTTAAAACTCATGAATCTCTGCTGAGCAATCCACACTGTCGAGCTGCCTCCAGAAAGTTGTCCCAAGCTTCTCACTCCGTGCGCCCACAGCACAGACCCCCGGGCAGGACCCTGTCCCCAATCAGCCTTCCTCACAGAGAGCGAATCAGCGAGTTCCCTCCTAAACTCACACCATCTTGCCTCACAATCTGTATTACTCTCTTGACATTATTGTTAAATTCCTGGATCAGTCCATAATTAATCCATTGTTATTTGCTCACAAGCAAATTTATTCTTCCTGTCCACATATAAAATATTTTCATTAAAATTTAAAATTTTTTCCTATAATTATCTCTAAAGTTAAGGGAAGCTATGATTATAGCACTTTTAATTCACATTATCATTATTTGGTTTTGTCTTACTCAGTAATATGCTAGAAACTTTCTTTTTTAAGCTCTCTTTTTCTTCCCTTCCCTCTCTCTCTACTTTCTTCCCTTCCTTTCTATCTCTATCTTCATAATAAAATTATGATATTAATATTTATCTATCTACTTCTTTGCCTAATTTCCAATTAATTTTTATTGGTGAGTTAAAATATTTATTAATAAAAAATAAAAATGAAGAAGTTAAATAATTTTAGTTTAATAGTCTGTAGATATTGATTTCAGAAAATAAATTTTCAAAAATATTTAGAAAATTCTAAAGTAATATTTAAATCCAACCATATTTTGTGGACATAATTATTGCACTAAATTAAAATATAAATATTTTATAATATTGTTACCATTATACTAATAACATTTTCTCTATAAATTTTGCAAATTTAAATTACTACATTTAACTTTATTTGACAATGTAGAATGAAACTTTTACAAAGCATTTTTAATAACTTTTAAAAACCTACATATTTGGCCCCTCTCTAAGCCTAACTTGGCATGTGGATTCAGTACATTACCCCTCCCCAATATAGGTCATGACTCTTGGTGATGAGCCTCCATGCCTAACAATGAGGGATTATTACCAAGCATCATCTAACAATTCATCTGAAAAAGACCTTGATCAAAAGGGGGAAATATTAAATACAAATGAGTGTTTAAAGCTAAGAAAATTCAAAGTGAATCAGGAAGTCATTCCAGAGGTAATGCTTGTGCATATCTCAGGACAATCTCACTGCTAGCCATAGTAAACATAGTAAACAATGCCTCAAGTAGGGGTGCTCCTGAGGACTTTAGAGACATTGAGACACTATAGGCAGCACTTTTGGAATTTAGCAACCTGTTAGTGGGCTTTACTCTGGAATTTCTGCTCTCTAATGTAACACAGATAGACTCAGTTATAATTTTCCTACACATGGTTTTTCTGCCTGCTGCTTGAACCTATAATTAACACTATACTTGTTAAATATATGCCCTGGAGACTTAAATCTTTGGTTTGTTCATATGTTAGTTGAGGCCTGAATCCCATCAGAGTTGTAACACCTATTCTCTAGTTTATTAGACTCACACAGACAACTAACAAAAGGATGATGATGGACAATGCCTACTCAAAGAAACAGAGAGTACCTACAACTGCAAGCAAGACACATCCATAAGTCTGCCTCATGAGTTCTAGGGCCACTGTAAATAAGAAACAGAGTGGGCATCACCATCTCCAAATCATCAAGATTGATGAACAAACAATGAAATAAGTAGACAATATTATTCAATTATTAATTTATTATTGCCATATTATTCTAGCAATTGAAAAACTTGTATCATTGATATAAAGTCAGTGGCCACCAGAGGTTCTAAGGGCAGGGAAAGGGAAGAACAGGTGTAACATGGAGGTATTTTGGGATTATCCTGCATGACATTGCAATGATAGATACAGGCCAATATACATTTTGTCAAAACCTATAAAATTTTGTGGCATGTAAACTATAATATAAACTATAGTCCATGGTTAGTAGCAATGATTCAATATGTGTTCATCAATTGTAACCAGTTCAGCAAACTAATGAAAGATGTTAACCTGTAGTATTGTATGGTGGTGAGACATATGTAATATTTGCCCTACCATAGATGTAAAATTTATGTAATCTAAAGCTTCCTTAAAAATTAATGTAAAATAAACATTTATGTAATCTAATGCTTCCTTAAAAATTAGGGTAAAATAAATAAATAAGCAAATAATAAATAAACAAGCCTACACATTTCTTAAGAAATTTATCATTAATTTTTTTTCAGGTTTACGTTTTATTCCCATAAAGTGAATATTTTAATTTGTAAGAGAAATTATTAAAGATCATATTTTAATTAGGTCAGGGCAGTCATTTGATTACAAAATTTAATAGAGTCATCTCAATGCCAAATTTTATGTATACTGTGTATTATGTGACATTTGCATTTATTTGACTTATAATTTATATCTTTATTAGGATTAACGTATTTTTATAATGAGAATTTATCAAATGAAGCAGTATCTCTTAAATAAAATATTTCAAATCACATTTTGGCATGTAAAATGAAATAGATTATCATAATAAATGTGTCACAATTTCATAAGTATCAAGCCCATGAATCAAGTAACAATTTGTGAAATTTAAAAAGCTTCATAAAATTATAGTACAGCTTATTAGTCAATGCAGTTCTTGTGTACATTACATCAGGATCCAATAAAGCAAATGAAATATAATGGTAGCATTCCTGTGCAAATTATTTATAGTACTATCAAAAATATAAATGAAACAACACTACTACAGAGACTTTTCAATTTATATTTAAAAATATTTTCATTGATGATCACTGAACCTAGAGTTAATAACAATTCTGTTCACTAAATTACATCTATTAAAATCCCAGAAAGGTAATACTTGGAAGAAAAATATTCTGAAGAGAAGAACTAAAAGAAAATACTAGGAGCAAACATATTCAAAGCTGTAAATGAAGACATAGAAACTGACAAATATTATGGACTTTGGTTTCCAAGTAGAATATAGCATATTTTGACAGGCAAAGAACTCATATGCAAAAACTAGTGACTAGAGCCAATTTGTTGTTTATATCATATATTATTTTTTTAAATCACAAAACTGAGAACAAAAAAGATGAAATGCATTTTTATAATGACTTTAAAAAACCTACACATTTGGCCTTTTTCTAAACCAAAGTCAACATTTAGATTCAGTACCTTCACCTCCCCCAATGTGGGACATGACTCTGGTGATGAACCTCCCTGGCACAGAGGAATAATTACCAAGTACCAACAAGTGTTGCATCTGAAAAAAAGGCCTTGACCAAAAGGGGAAAATATTAAATATAAATGAGTTTTTACAGCTAAGAGATTTCAAAATGAGTCAGGAGATCATTCCAAAGATTATGCTCATGCACATTTCAGCAGGATCTCATTGATTTTCACAACAGTGGTTTCTGGAGAAGTTGATAGAGAGGGGTGAAGGGGCCGTGTTTTGGGGATTAAAACATCATTTTATCATAATTTTTCTAAGATATTTCAAGAAAAATATAGGAAGAACAAACAAAAAATTTCTTACAAAAAACAAAGTAAACTGTGCCAATGAAATATAAACAATATATCATGACCCAGTTGTATTTATTTTTAGAATGCCATATTGTGGAAACTTAAATAATTAATGCTTATAACCATTACTACAAAACTAAAAGGAACAATGCTTAAATATTCATATTATCTGAAAGAAAGATATTTTATAAAATTAAAATGTATTCAATTTAAAATTGCTCATCAAATGTAAAATGAAGGAAATATATATATTATGATAAAAGATATCTACAAAAATTCCTGAGTTCCATTTATGGAGGATAAATATATTCCTATTCTCCTACATAGAATAACTATACATTTTAGATAAAATAAATACCTGCCTGAAAACATTCTAGAGCAACCATAAAAGAAAAAGATTCTTTGGGGAACTGATACTTTGAGGAATAGGAAGCAATTGAGTGATTTTCACAATTTTACATTATATTCCATTAGGTTAGATTCACAAATACACATTATGGGGAAAACACAACTCATAAATTAAAGGATCAAAAATAAAACAAATAAATAAACACACATGCATAGAAAACTAAATTTGTGAATATCAAAGATGTTATGATGATTGAAAAATGGCAGCCTCTAAAATGTTCGTACTGTCTGATTCCACTTATGCTACACAATTGAAAATAACAATTGTGGTTGCCAAGAGTCAGGTGTAGGAAGAATATGTTACCACAAAGAGATAAAATGAGATGGATTTTGGATAATGCAACAATTCTATGTTATTATTCTGGTGGTTACTTGTATACATTTGTCAAAATAATAGAAATGCACAATTAAGAGAGATTTGGTTTCATGTATTGTAACTTAAAATTAAATTTATAAAAGAAGAAAAGTCTCATATTAATGATTTCAGTATCCAACTAAAAAAAAATCTAGAAAAAAAAATCAAGTTTAATTCATGCAAGAAAGACCAAAATTGGTGACAGAGTAGGAAACTCTAACAATCAGCTAATCCCTAAAGGCAGCTAATAATCAGTCAGGTCTGTTCAGATCAATTGTTTGGGGCTCTAGAGAACAGAAGAACACAAAGTACCATCCAGGGAAGGTCAGAGTGAAGGGACTGACAATCTGTGGTGAAGATTCCTGCTTCCTTTACAAAGTGTTAAGAATATGATGATACACAGGAAAATTACAACTAATGCAACTGATGAATGATAGTTACCTGCAATTTTGTAATATTTTTACAGCAATGAAAAAGAAGATATTACATCAATTCTAAGAAACAAGAAAGTGGGGTATAATGGGGATTGTTTTTCCTTTTGGAGTAATGAAAATGTACTAAAATCTACTGAGGTGACGTCACCATAACTCTGTGATTAAAATATGAGCCCCTGAGTGTACTCTTTAAATGGATTGTGCAAAGCATGTGACTGTATAACACAATGAATCCTATAGTGGAAGATGGACTGTGATTAACAGAACAAAAAGGAGAATGTTTTCTGATGAATTATAACAAGTAGATAATACTAATACATGAAGTTAATATTCAGGTATGTTGGGGGAAAATACAACAAATGAGATATATGGGCTACAGGTAGTAGTACTATTTTGTCAATGCTCTTTCATTGCTTGCAATAATAGTTTTACAGCGATACAAGGTGCTGCTGGCAGTGTGATGTATGGGAGGACTGTATGATAATAAGCACCTTTGTTTTGAAAGTTTACATTTACATAAACATATGTTTACATATGTATACATATGTTTATGTATATTTTTGTATGAATGATAAACTTCAATAAAAAAGAAGAAAAAACTTAAGCAGGAAGAAAAAAGAAAATAATAAACATGAGTAGAAATCGATTTTTATAAAAACCTAGAAAGTCAAAAGGGAGTTTGCAGAAATGGATGTGGCTCAACCAGTTGGGCACCCACCTGCTACATGGGAGATCCTGGATTTGGGTCCAGAAACTCCTAAAGAAGATCAGCAGAAGTTCACCTGCTATAAAGAGCTAGATGCTGCACCTCCCTCAATGAGCTAGGCACCACACCTGCCACAACTATAAGACACTTAAATGAGCAGATGCCACAAGCCAGCAGATGCTGCAGCCTGTGGGGAGCAGATGTGGCTCAGGCCATTGGACACTCCCCTCTCACATGGGAGGTCCTGGGTTCAGTTCCCAATGCCTCCTGGAGAAGGTGAGCAAACAATGCGCAGACAGATGAGAGAACCACCTGGGGCAGGGGGATAAAAAGGAAGTTTGCCATATTTTTCTGCATGGCCCTAAGAACAAAAAACAAAAAACAAACAAAAAAAATAGGTTTAATAGCACACCTTCTGGTCCTAAAAATTTTATATTTAATTCTAAAATAGGCAGTGTTCTGTTAAATTAAATACATTTATTTCCATCAAAATTACAAACCACAAGGAATCATAGTTTCAGTGTAAAATAATTACATTGGTTTAGTATTTGCTCATCTTTGTCCTTATAACTGAACATACATACAACCAAACATCTGACTCTGTCACTTCTTTTGCAAGTATATAAGCTAGGACAAATTTAATATCATGCTAAACTCCTTCTCCCAGTAATTCTCATTTTTATTACTGATTATAACAGATAACAAATGTTTTAGCTATGATGCCCATTGACCAGGTAGAGCTAATTATTTCTAAATTTCCTTAGTTTTCTGCTTTAGTCATTCTCATTTGTTTTGATTTGCCTTCTAAATGTAATTTTACAAACATACATATAGAATTATAGATACAAAGTAACACATACACACATTCTGCATTGTATGTTGGCTTGATATTTGGAAATACAACTTTCATAGAACCTTTGAGTATTGGTAAAGATTTATATACATATAATATTCAATATTTGCATAAAAAGGTGACAATTGTTTTTTTGTATAAGTAGATAAAATTTTTTTTAAAGATTTATTTATTTATTTATTTATCCCCCCCCCCCCTTGCTGCTTGTGCTTGCTGTCGTCCATTCGCTGTGTGTCTTCTCCGTGTCTGCTTATCTTCCCCTTGCTGTGAGGTCCTGCTGCATCAGCCCCTCGCGTGGTGCCGGCCGGTCTGCCCTCACAAGGAGGCCCCGGGAAACGAAACCGGGGCCTCACACATGATAAACGGGGACTCTATCGGTTGAGCCACACCCGCTTCCTGTTGTGAGGGCTTGCTGCATCAGCCCACTAGGCTGCGCGGGCTGGCCTGCCCTCACAAGGAGGCCCCTGGAAGCGAACCCAGGGCCTCCCATATGGTAAACGGGGGCTCTATCGACTGAGCCACTCCCGCTTCCCAGATAAATTTGATATAAAAATATATCCATGCAAAAGTAGGCAAACAAATAATCAAATAATGAATAAATCCAAATAAAAAATACATAACTTCAATTTAAAATAAATATTACAAAATGATTTCCATGTAGCAAAGTAAATCTTTAAAAAAATAAAATTCAACATATTTATGATGTTTGAAATGAGTAGCCTTCCTTCACACCAGGTCAGACAATTTATTATACCACACCTACAAAATTTGCAAGTACCATTTTTTTTTTTCAAATATTTAGGCAACTAATTCTTCTTCTGGAAAAATTTTACAAGTAGATGAATTGATGTATAAGTAAATGCATGGAACTTTTGAAGTATGATTTTTATAGTAATAAATGGTAGACAACTTTAATTACCTTATTAAGTCAATTGTTCAGTATCTTTTGTCATGCAATAGAAGTGTATGAAGTGTTGGAAAATATATTGACTGTTTTTTAAGCTTTCAATGTAAGCAAATACAAAAGTAAAATTTGGTATATATTTATTGCTTCTATGTAAACCAACCTGGAAAATTTCAGCAAAACATTAAGAAATCAAAGTGAACATTCAAATAGTACATGAACTAGGAAAGCCTAAAGCTTGGGACTTATTTAGTTTGCTGAATCTTGGAACTTTGGGATTGCCAACAATTAAAAAATAGACATTTATTGTAAGGAAATATGATATTCAGCATTGATATGATATGTTATTTTTTGCAAGCATTTTCCATTATCTCTTTAAAAATAACAAATATGACCTTGACCAAAAGGGGGAAAGGGTCAATACAAATGAGTTATTATGGCTAAGAGACTTCAAAGTGAGTCAGGAGGTCATTCCAGAGGTTACACTTATGCAAGTCTCAGCAGGATCTCATTGACTGCCACAGTAAATATTCCTTCAAATAGTGGGGTTCCTGAGGGCTCTGGAGACATCCAGACACTATGGCAGGGCTGAAAGCTCAGGAGTTTGGTGCCCTGCCAGTGAGCCCTACTTTGGAATTTATGACCCCAGTGTGACAGAGTTGGACTCCAACGTGGTTTCCCTACATGTGTCTCTTCTGACCCTCTTATCTGAACCTATAGTTAGTACTAGAGTTGATAGGTTGATCTCCAAGAGAATTAAATCTTTGGGCTTTCCATGTGCCAGTCAGGCCCTGAATCTCAACAGATTTACAATACTTACTCTCTAGTTCATTGGACTCATCTAGAACAACTAACAAGGAAATGATGATGGACATTGACCATCCCAAGGAACAGAAGGAGTCTACAACTGCAGGCAGTATAGTCCCATACACCTGTCCCATGAGTTCTAAGTCCCTTCTCAATTAGAGGGAAGGTGGTCTTCACTATCCCAGAATCCTCAGGATTGTGGAATGAGGGATGGACTAGAGTAGACTTATTGTTATTATATTATAGACATTGTTATTCTAGCAATTGAAGAACTTTTATCATTGATGTGGAGGCAGTGGCCACCAGAGGTTCTGAGGGGAGGGAGAGGGGAAAATACATGTAATATGGGGGCATTTTCAGGATATTGGAATTGTCCTGAAAGACATTGCAATGACAGATATAGGCCATTATATATCTTGTCATAACTTACAAAATTGAGCAGAAGAGGGTTTAAACTATAATGTAAACTGTAATCCACACCTAGTGAAAGTGCTTCAATGTGTGTTCATCAATTGTAACAAATGTAGCACACTAATGAAGGATTTTGTTAATGTTGAAAAGTGTGGGAGGGGTAGGGAGTGGGGAATATGGAAATCACTTATATTTTTATGTAACTTTTATGCAATCTAAATGTCTTAAAAAAATTTTTTTTAATTTTAAAAATAAAAACAACAAATATGAGCATCTATTATGCATGTGACTTTTAAGCAGGAAAACAGATGATAAATGAGGAAAATGGGGGTAAAATGCAAGTCTTTTAACATCACTAAACTATTTTTCCTAATATGTCAATAGCTTATAGTTATCTCATTTGAACAAAGATAAGCTAATGCTAATTTCTCATTTATATTCTTCTTTATTTTTCAAATATTCTATACATAAATGCAATTTGTTCAAAGTACCTTTTTAAACAATTGTAATAGAGGATTAGGTGATTTTAAGCAGTATTATCACAATTATATAAAACTAATATTTACACATTTGATTTTAAATAATAAAGATATGAAGCCATTTTTAAAAGTAGAATAATTTGTAAAAGACAGATGCAAGGCAAACTACTTTTATATCACCCCCAAAATATGTATAACACCATTCTAATTGAAAAAGTAAACCTTTAAATGGGAAATGAAGAAGAAACCACTGCATAATAATGGACAACACATGTCTTGGGATATTTAAAAAAAATAAAAATAACAAGTGATCAAACCCAGACATTCAACACCATATGAAGTCATCATCAGTGCCCAAAACAATGAGTGGACATCAGGTTGGTGGTAGTTTTATTCACATCTGTTCCTCCAGTCCCATGTTCCCCAGGCAAACTTCCCAGAATTTCTCTCCTCAACCACCTCACACTTAACACCTCATCATACCTGGAGGTACCAGCATCACTAACTTCTAAACTCCAATTTCTCCCCACAATCTAAAGCTACTATTTCTCCCACTGCCACCCTCTTATCTGTTTGTCTTTCTATAAATTATACATTTGTGACTATACACTATCCTAGAGGTATCAAAAAAAATTGATGAAATAGTGCCTTGCAACCACCAATAAATCAACATAGATAACTCTGCTAAAGGTATAGTGAATAGAAGACCATACACAGTTGGCTTAAGTATGGAACCAATAGAACCTCATGATGGTGTTTCTATATGAGTTGCTCATAGTATGATGAGTAATATCTAAAGAAAATAGAACTAGAAGACAATCCCTGCCAAAGAATGTGTTAAGGAAAGTGCTATTGGTTTTTACAATGTGGCTGTGTAGTACATAAGAAAACTAATAATACAGGAAACATTTGGGGCTTGCCAATATTGAACTCATAATTCTTTCCCCAGAATATCAATCTTTTCATGAAGTTAAAGTTGCAAGAAAATGGAAGAAACCAACAACAGTTCTCAAAAAGGTTTTCTGGGATTTTCAGCTGGAAAGGATTCTATTTCTCATTATTTTGCCTTCCTACATTTTCAACCTTCTCAAGAACCCTGTCATGATATTGGAGTCCTGCCTGTACTTTTTCTTCAGCAGTCTCTCTCATATGCACATCTGCTTCACAACAAGTGTGGCCTCTTATTAGTTAGCTACCATGAACAATAAAGGCAAGACCTGAACTATGGTGGATGTGTGCCCCAGCTATATATGGCCATGGGTTTCTGTTCCTGTAAGTGTATCCTCTTGGCAGTCATGGTCTATGACTGCTATGTTGCTGTCTGTCAGCCACTGCACTACACATCCATTATGCATCCTCAGCTTTGTGCTATAGTGGTTGCCATAGCATGGCTCAGTGGCCTCATCACCTCCCAATTTAAGTGTCCTTACTGTGCAGCTATCTCTGTGTGGTTCCCATGAACTGGACCATATCTTCTCTTAGGTGCCAGTGCTCATCAAACTGCCCTGTGTGGACACAACTTTCAATGAGGGAGAGCTCTTTGGCACCAGTCTGTTCTTTCTCATTGTCCTCATTTCACTCATCTTAATCTCCTATGGTTTTATAACTCAATATGTGTTGAGAATCAAGTCAGTTACAGGATGCTGAAAAGCCTCTGGGATGGGACCTGTTCCTCCCACCTGTCTGTGGGCATCATTTTCTATGGATCCATCATCTTCAGCCAGCCAAAAGTAGCTCCAAATTCCAGCTGAATAAAAGGATAAATTCAAATTTCTTGGAACTTTGGAGGATGATTGATACTTGAGAATGACTCTACAAATGCTGAATTAAAGAGAAGAAAAACCACCAAATATAAAAGTGGAAGATTGGGTAACTCATGCTTGCCAGTCCAGATCTCTCCCCCATGCTTGTTCCCCTGCAGCTTCAGAGATAGACTACTAGCATATGGAAGCTAAAGTCAATAAATGCTTTTTGAATATTGTGAAAAGGAACAAGGATATTTACAATAAAAGAAAATAAATGGTAAAATATGTAGAGGCAGTGGTGTGCTAATAAACTAACAAAAAAAAATTAAACAGAAAAGGAAATATGGTTTTGTGGTTTTGCCAGTTTTCATCTTTAAATATTTCCACAGTGGCTAATTTAATGATACCAATGTAATGTCACTGATCACAGAGTTGGAAAAAATATGCAGAATCCTGCTTTACAAACTAATTTTAGCACACAACTGCATAGGGGATAAGCAACATGGTACTTCCTGGAGGAGAAAATATTGAATATTAATAGTAAAAAAATATGGTAGAAAACAATTTCCCTGAAGTACAGAAAGATTATCACACAGATAATCTGAGTAATAGGCTGGCTAAATTTTTAGGAATCATGTAGCAGTTTGGCATTATTCATGAACTCGAAAAATAGTTATTGGATTATTTTTGTAAACTGGTCTGGCAGAGGTATCAATTTTAATTGATTAAGTTATGATTAGTACTTCAATTGGGCCACATCAGTAGGGTGTGGGGTGGGGACTCACAGAGAAAAGACATGGCAAGGGAATGAGTTGGGAGTTTTGAGCTGGAGCCTGGGAAGTGAACATATAGGAGAAGATCACAGAGAAATAGAGATGGCTCCTTAGACACAGCAGAAGCCCTGGAGAGAAAGACAGAGCTGTTTGCCTGATAGTCTACAGCTGGCCTTGTGGAGAGATCACAGCAGCTGAGCCTGGAGAGAAATGTGGCCCTGGGAATAGAGGAACCCAAGAAGCCTGAACTCTTGGCAGACATTGGCAGCAATCTTGCCCCAACAAATGGCAACAGACTTTGATGAGGGAAGTGACTTATGCTTTATGGCCTGGTAACTGTAAGCTTCTACCCCAAATAAATATCCTTTATAAAAGTCAACAGATTTCTGGCATTTTGCATCAGCACTGCTTTGGCTGACTAATACATATCAAAATATACACATCATTTTTAATTTAATGAATTACAAGCAATGCTCTCATAGAAGGAATAAAAAATATCCTACTATAAATGACCTATTTTGAATTCAAGTTTTTATCAGCTACACTATATTCTAGAGGCAATTATTAAAGTAGTTTTTTCAAGTTCTGAGATTGCTATACCCATGTAATTTCTCATTAAGTAAGAAAGTAAAATAAGTCCGTTTTGGAGCATACAAAACTTTAGAAAGGTGTGCACATATGTAACTTTTCTAAAATAATTATTTGAGAAAATATTACAGTAAAGAAATGAGTGATGAAGATGAATTTATTAAGCATTAAAATTACCATTCAAGTTGAAATAACCTTTAAATTTTATATTGAAATAACATATATATAACTTGAAATTTCCCTAATGGGTAGAAATGGTAATCATTGTGGTTCTGATTTGCATTTTTCTGATGAGCAAAGATGATGAACATCTCTTCAAGTGCTTATTGTCCATTTGTATATCCTCTTTGGTGTAATATATATTCAAGTTATTTGTCCATTTTTAATTGGGTTATGTATCTTTTTGTTGTATTGTATTAGTTCTGTTTCTATTCTGGATATTAAACTCTTATCAGATAAAATTAGCAATCATTTTCTCTCATTTTGTAGGTTTTCTTTTCACTGTATTTTTTAACTTTATTTTTAAGGAAGTTTTAGATTACAAAAAGTTACATTGAAAATATAAGAATTCCCATAAACTCCACCCCCTTCACCTCTCACATTTTCCACATTAATAACATCTTACTTGTGTGAGGAACATATGTTTCAATTGAAGAACAAATATTGACAAAATACTACTAACTGTGGTCTATAACTTACATTATGATTTACACATTGCACTGTACAATTTTATAGGATTTGAAAAAATGTACAATGATCTGTATCCCTCATTTCAAAATTATACAGAACAATTCCAATGCCCTAAAATTCCCTACGTTCCAACTATTTTTCCCTCATCCTACCTTCAGAACCTCCGATAAACCATTATCTTTACATCAAAGTTATAAGTTCTTCCATTCCTACAATAATAATAAGCCTATTTTGGTCCATGTTTGCATTCCCCCCTTATATTTGTTCATTCCAATCTGGAGGATTTAGGATGGTGATGCCCACTCTGTTTCAGATTGAGAGGGGCAATAGATCTTATGGTGTAGATATAAGGAAGTGTTTGCAGTTGTAGATACTTTTTGCTCTTTTGGGATGGGTGCTGTCCATCATCATAATTTTGTTAGTTGTACTGGGTGAGTTTGATGAACTGGAAAGTAGGTGTTAGCTGCAACTGTGCAGAGATTCAGGACTCAACTGGCATATGGACAGTCAAAATATTTAAGTCACTGGGACATATATGTAATGGGGTATAGTGCTAATTATAGGTTCAAATGAAAGGAATAGAAGAGTCATGTTTAGGGAAATTATGAATAAGGCTAGCTCTGTTATGGTGGGGAAATGGGTTATCATAATTTCCAAGGTAAGGCCCACCAATAGGGTGCTTGATTTCCTGGGGCTTGTGTGCTTTCTGTACACATGGCTCTTCTGTGCCTTCTATTTGAACCTAAAGTTAGCACTAGACTTGATAGATTTATGTCCAAGAGACTTAAATCTTTGGGCTGTCCATGTGACAGGAGGGCCCTGAATCTCAACAGAGTTGCAACCAACTTTCCAGTTCATTGGACTCACCCAGGACAACAAAGAAGGAGATGATGATGGACAATGACCATTCCAAGGAACAGAAAGAGTCTGCAACTGAAAGCAAGATAGTCCCATTCATCTGCCCCATTGGATCTAAGCCCCTTCTCAGTTAGAGGCAGAGAGGGTATCACCATCCCAGAATCCTCAGGATTGGGGAATGAATGATGGACTAGAATAGACTTACTGTTATTCTATTATAGACTTATTATTATTCTAGCAATGGAATAACTCTTATCATTGATGTGGAGGCAGTGGCCATGGGAGGTTCTGAAGGGAGGGAAAGGGGAAAATATGTGCTATATGAGGGCATTTTCAGGACATTGGAATTGTCCTGAATGACATTGCAATGATGGATACAGGCCATTATATATTTTGTCCTAACTTACAGAATTGTATGTCACAGACTATAAACTATAATGTACACTATAATACACACTTGTGGAAAAGCTCCAATATGCGTTCATCAATTGTAACAAATGTACCACACTAATGAAGGATGCTGTTAATGTGGGAAAATGTGGGAGGGGTAAGGAACAGGGCATATGGGAATCCCCTATATTTTTTATATAACATTTTTGTAATCTAAAGAATTTAAAAAATTTAAAAAAAAAGTATTTTAAAAAAGCAACCTAGTAAGATTTTAGTGAGAAGGCTACAGATTAAAGTAAATCAGAAACTTCCTTCTAATCCCGATTAACCAATTATAAAATATAGTAAATGAAATGTCCTTCCAAAAAGCAAATATCACAAAATACATAAAAATAAAGATCCACAAAATGTGTGATATCTGTAACGATGAATTATTACACTCTAAAAATTGATATAAGTCCCACAGCTCTTCCCCATTTGCTTATCCTTCCTTAGCACTTTTGTGCAGAAACTACTAAAGCAGGTAGGATTGAGGTGCACAAACTCTTAGAAACCCTACATCTACCTTGTTTTAATTCCTCCTCCAGGGTTCTAAATTACATCCTTAAATAAAGACATCACTAAATGGAAAACAAAAACAAACAAAAAAACCCCATCAAAGTAAGGAGGATGGATGGCAATATAAACAATATAGCACATAGATTGTACTCAAAATAATTGACAAGTTTAAAGAAATTCCAATGTGAATGTATTTTATTAGCCTTGTCATTCTGCTTCTCATGTCCTTTCCTCTCACTTTATATACAATGAAATCCTGCTGTAGGAAAAATAAAATATCTCTATGCTAACAGGAAATAAAAAAAACAGAGGTACAAGACAGCCTCTGCCTTCCAAATCCCCTCAAATGTATCTAATTATTAGAAACTAAATCATATGTTTGTGAAATTTCAATTATTATGGAGCCTAGATCCAATTCAATATATCTTTTCTTTTTTAGTAGGTGTGTTTATTCCATTCCATTATACATATCATAGATATATTTCATTTCTTGTCTGACATCTAATTTTTGCTATGCTTGCTTTGATTTTTAAAAAATTCCTTGCTTTTATTTGTCTCTTTCTATTTATAGTTAATTATGTTATCATGTGTATTTATGCATTTGAGAGCTCATAATTTTAGTCTTTTCATTACTTTTAGCAGTCCAATAATGTAAGAAATATAAGGAAAAGAAAATTCTTATATTTATTCCTCTTACCTCCTTGCCTGCATTGCATGGAATTTGTTGATTTTTACCTATTATTCATCTTAAAATCTTTTAGAAAATCCTTATACATAACTTATTTAATGATATATGTTTTATCTCTATTAACAGAATCATTAGTCTTATACTGTGAATAAATTGCTTGCTAAGAAAGGTATTGGTTTTGTGGAGACACAAAAGGGAAAAAAGCTTGGTAGTGAGGGGAAAATTCATTACTTAAACTTCCCAGATCTCTCTCAGGAACCTCTGGAATCTCCTTTGTTACAAAGCATTATTATTTCCACATTGTCATGGTTTGTGACATTTGTATTATATTTTCCTTACTTACATTTATTTAGTCATATTTCCTCATGTGTTATTAAATGAACCTAAGTCTAATCATGAAACTTTGTATCATAGTCTTTATATTCAACACTTGTTGTACTGTGGTGAATCAGTTTTACAACTATGTGGGTGCTCCCTTTCCTAAAACACCCCATATTTGAATTTCTTTTTCCTATTCATTAAAATGTGAAGACTGAATGAAATTTTACAAATATATTACACTAAATATTGGTAATGTTGGTACATTTGGCTCTATTTTTGTATCATTTACTATTCTTAAAGAAAATTCAGAGATCAGACTATTTATCCCCATTTGGATAGCATTGTGATTTTGCCTGGATTTCTAAAAAATTCTCAATTTATGGTTGTTGTGCTTTATTTTACCAGTATATATGTAACACTATATTTTGTAAAATATATTTGCATATGTTTTTCATTCTATTCATTTTATTATTGTAGCTATATTTTTATCTTAAATTGTAATTTATAAGTATGCCTGCCACCATCTGGTGGTTTCCAAACCTATCATATACATTTTAATTTTTTAGCTTTCTTTGTGTTATTTTCCTCAGGATATTTTAAGCCTCTTTTTCAAGTCCTAGCAATTTTTGGCTGTTTCTTATTTTATATTTTCCCTTAACATTATTTTCTTTTTTAATTTATTTTCTCCTCTATTTATTATTTGAGCTTCATTGGATCATTATTAATCTGTGATCTTGTCTTATATTTACTACATTGTCAACTTATGTAAATTGATTGAACACTATTTCACAGAAATATGTGTTACTATATTTTATTTCATGGAAAACAACTTCTTATGAATATTTATATTCATGGAGAAGCATTTTTATTGTGCCTTTGCTACCTTTCCTTATGCTTCATTCTTGCTCTTTACATTGATGTATGATTTTAGCTAAAGTGAAATATTTTACATTTTAAAGAAATAGGTTTATATTTCCACCAATTACTTTCATTCAATAATTGATTTTCAATTATATGTAAAGCCCATTAGATATTTTATATACACTTCATAAGTTTTCATAGTACAATTAATTAAATGTTAATAGTTTTGTACATAGTTATGTTATTATTGCATGCCTGGAGGAAAATCACAGTTGTTTCTATCTTCTAGTTTACCCTTAAAGGACCAAAATCTCATGTAAAAAAATCACCTCTCTTTTTGGTAAAAATTGCTTTGGTTTCTTCAATGCCCTGTATTTTTAGTTATTTAATATTACATGCAATTTATAACAGACTGAAAAAGAATATTTTTGCCTTAATTCTTTCAGATTTTCTTTTATCTCCAAGTTATCTCCATGACTAGCACAGGGATGAAAACACACTAGATGCCCAATGAACATTGTGGTTTCAACAAATAATCAAATTTATTTTAGCATAAAAAATCAATAAATCAACTGATGGATATCGTTAAATGGGAAACTATTTAAAAGTGTCAGCTGAAAACAAAACAATAGCTCAATTCATTTATTGAAAATAAGAGAAACATTCCTTCAATTCTTATATATTTTACAAAAATTTGGGTCAGCACCTAAATATCTACAAGTTTAGAAGTCCCCAGGGATCTCCTGAGAAGCCCAGTTCCCTCTGTGCTCCTTATTCTCTTTCCATAAAGAGAAATTTTAAAAAAAGTGGTTGCACCCTCCTACCACTTAATGTCTACACAATACCATGTATTTAACTGGGAAGTTAACAGTGGGTGGAGGAGTCAGAGATGAGTCCTCAAGTCCAGAACAGAGACAGGGCATCACTCTGCAAGTGGAACCCAGGTAGACAGGGTTAGATTTTGCACATCTCTGCCACGGACGTGCTTACCATCCCAGGTAAGCTGCTTACATTTCTGAAGTGGAAAGTTTAAAATTGAAGATGGAAAATATCAGACTTTCGTAAGTTCAGAAGGCGTAATATTTCCCAGAACTTCAAAGGAGTTTGTGCTAAGTTCTGTAGAACTTCATGGAGCAGGATGTGTTTTTAGATGCACAGTCTCAAAGTATTTTGCTGTAAATTAATTGTAGAATTTGTATGTTAAAACAAACACCCACACCCACATATCCTAATAACCAACTTTTATGACTGTTTTGCTCAGAGATTTTATTATGGACTATTTCATTTTTCATATCCCAGGAGTGAATTTTAGTAGTCCTTTGTATTGAAAAGCAAGACATTGTGTTATTTAGTAAACTATTGTTTAAAAAAGACACTAGAGTTAATTACTCCATATATGTGGGCATTTTATATACCCCATTCAGAAACAATGTGTGCCTTAATTAAGCTATTACACATTTAGTACTAAAATCTATATATCAATCTATTAAATACTATTTAATGAAAACACTGCAAGTTTCTGGTGTCATAATCTGAAAATATACATGTATATTTATGAAAAAGAGAGAGGGAGGTTGAGTTAATTTTGGCCATAAACATGAGAACAGAATGCATGGCTCTTGACATAATTCTAGTAGACTGCTAATTCACGGAAAACACTAGCAGCAAAATTGCATTTAGGTTATTGAACTGGAAAAGGATTATTCAGTGAAATACTTTCAAAATTTAATAACTAGTTAGGAATAAATTTTAGATCCTAATATTGTTCTAAAATATTCAAATTGATTAAAGATTTTGATGTAGAAAATGAACTATATTGAAAAGAAAAACTAGACAAAAGTATGAGTAAAGATGTACCTAAATTACAAACTAAGGCAATGAAGAAAATACTATAGAAAATAATTGAGAGTTTGAATAAAGGAAAAAATACTCTCTGAAGAGAAGAAAAAGACATAAACCATATTAAGAGATTTTTTAAAATGGGGAACTTATGTGGGCCATAGGAAATTTAAATACTAAAAGTCAGTAATATATAACAATTTCTCAGATGATGTCAAACTTGTGGAATTCAGATAAACCTACCACCTACACAGGACATGTCATCCAACTCTGCATATTCCTCTGTTTTGGTCCCACAGAAAGTGACTTACTGATGGTGATAGACTTTGACCACTACATAGCTATTGGTCAGCCACTGTGCTACACCATCATCATTCACCCCCTTCTCTGTTGAAAGCTGGCAAACATGGCATGGTTTTTTGGCCTGATGGAAACTCTAATCCAATCCCCTATCACACCGCATCTTCCCTTCTGTGCCCACCACCATGTAGATGACTTTCTGTGTGAGGTGCCTGCCCTTATATGCCTGGCCTGTGGAGACACTTCCTCCAATGAGTGGCAGATGACCATCTCTGCTCTCCTCTTCATCATTTTACCAATGACGTTCATTTTAACATCCTACGGCTACGTAGCTCAAGCCATTGGAAATATCAGGTCAGAAGAGGGAAGGCAGAAAACCATTGCTTCCTGCTTCTCCCATCATCTTGTGGTCTCCATGTTTTACGGGACAGTGACAATGGTTTACCCAGACCCTATGAACAACTTTGCTTCAAGACATGACATGTTCTTCACTTTCTTTTACACCATGGTCGCACCATTGTTGAACCCATTAATCTATACACTTAGGAATAAAGAGGTAAAAGATACTCTGCAAAGTCTGTTAATGGGAGGGAATCAAGATACTTAAAAAGTGGATTATTGATTATTGGGACCAGAAAGGGACCTGGAAGTCACATCAATCAACTCTCATCTAATGATTCCAAGGATACACTGTTTTTCAGATGTAACTAAAAAATATATAGTTAGTTCAAAGTTGTTATACCTGATGGCTTACTTATTTTTACCTTATTGTTTTTCAAGTCTTCTTGTTAAAATATTTAATAATAGAATAGCACAATTTTGGGCATTTAATAACCTCAAATTATATTTTTTCAGGGAAAAATGCTAGTTACAGGGTTAGTTTAAGAAAGATAAATTAATTCTTTTTTTTTTTTTCAGATACCAGGGCTGAAGATTGAACCCAAGACCTCAAATGTGGGAAGCTGGCACTCAACCACTGAGCCACACGGGCTCCCCTGAGTTGGTTTTTTTCATTTGTTTGCTTTTTGTTTTTAGAAGGCACTGGAGATCGAACTGGGGACTCCCATGTGGGAAGAAGGTGCTCAACTACTTGAGCCACATCTGCTCCCCATGAGGAAGATAAAATATTTCTTTTAAAAGTAATTTTTAGAAGATACTTAGATTACATAAATGTTACATAGAATATATAGGGAATTCCCACATGCCTCACTCCACACACCTGCCAAATTTTTCCACATTGGCAACATCTTTCATTAGTGTGGTACATTCATTGCAATTGACAAAACACATTTTGGAACATTGCCACTAAGCATGGATTATAGTTTACATTGTTGTTTGCACTCTTTTCCATTCAACTCTGTAGGTTATGGCAGGATACATAATAGTCTGTATCTGTCATAGTAATGTCAGTCAGGATAGCCATCAAGTCCCAAAAATGACCCTGTATTACATCTGTTTTTCCCTTTCCCTGCCCTCAGAACCTCCAGTGGCCACTACCTCCACATCAATGATCTTTCTTCTGTTACTAGAATCACAATGTCTATAGTAGAATACCAGTAAGGCCACTTTAGTCCATAGTTCATTCCCCAATCCTGAGGACTCTGTAATGGTGATGCCCACTCCACTTTTAATTGAGGGGGGTATTTGATCCCATATGGATGATGGATGGGACTCGCTTGCTTGCAGTTGGACACATCTCAGTTCCTTGGTATGTTGTTTGTCCATTGTCTCCTTGTTAGTTGTCCTGGGTGAGATCAATGAACAGGAGGGTAGGTTTTGTAACTCCTTTGAGATTCAGGGCCCAGCTGGCACATGGGCAGCCCCAAGATTAATGTCTCTTGGATGTACACCTACCAATTTTAAGACTAATTATAAGTTCAAATAGAAGGACAAAAAAGCCATGTGTAGGGAAACCACAGCTAAGTCCAACACTGTCACACTGGGGAGCACAAATTCCAAAGTAGGTCTCACTGGCAAGTGACCAAACTCCTAAGATATCTGCCCTGACTATAATGTCTGTATATGTCCATACCCTCAGGAGCCCATATATTTGGGGTAGTAACTATTTTGGCTGTCAATGAGATCCTGCTGTGATGTGCATAAGCATTACCTCTGGAACGACCTCTCAACTCACTTTAAGTCTCTCAGCCATATAAACTCATTTGTCTTTACCCTTTCACCCTTTTGGTCAAGATCTTTTTTTTCAGTTGCACTGCTTGTTGGTACTTGTTAGCAATCCATCAGTGCCAGGGAAGCTCATCCCCTGGGAGTCATGTCCCATGCTGGGCAGAAGTTACTGCATTTATATGCTGAGTTTGGCTTAGAAAAAGGACACACTTAAGCAACAGGGAAGTTCCCAGTAGGTAACTCTTAGGTACCCTACAATGCTAGGCTAAGTTTCAATTTCAAGGCAAAGGCTCAAAAGCATAGTCATCAATATCAAGGGGCCATCAATGGACTATCCTCCTTCACTAGTCATTGCCCCTGTACTGGGGGGATTCCTGCTGATTCATTAAAGAATGTAGAGCTCCCTAGGATAGAACTTTGATATTCTTTTGGTTATCTCAAACCAAAAGTGTTGTGAATCTCAACCCACTGAGACAATATCCCATGAATATTTGAACAAATTTATGTGGCTTATATGTATGCCCAGGTGAACTTCCTTCCATATATCCCCCATCACTGACACCCCAAACAAAAGATCCTCCCCTGCCAAAGGTGTAACTCTCCTGTAATCCGAAACTTCTTCAAAGAGGAAGCCAATAAAATAGCCAAATACAATTAATAGGAAAGTGCAGTAATAATGATAGCTTTAAACATAAGAAATAAAATACAGAAAATTAAAAAAATTTTTTGACATTATGCTTTTCATCACTGTAAGATGTTTTCCTGTATTTACAGTGATATTATTTTCTCCCATTTATTCCCCCAGTGTCTTACTTATTTTCATTTTGTTTTCTAAGAAATTTTAGTTCACAGTAAAGTCACATACAGAATACAGGGTACTCCCATATACCCAACATCCTTCCCTTTTCCCCCTTATCATATTAATAACCTTTTTATATCTGGATGATCCATATGTTACAACTGATGCACAAATATTGGAACATAGCTACTAACCATGGTTAAAGGTTTACATCATGATTTACATTTTGGACCATACACTTTTATAAATTTTTTATGAAATTTAACATGGTCTATATCCATCATAGCAAGTTCATGTAGAATGATTCCACCACCCCCAAAATGCCCCCTGTTCCTTCTATTTCTTTCCTCCTTCCCCCTACCCTTGGAGTCCATGGCAACCATTAGGCTTTACTCCTTGAAGGACAAGATTAATAGTTACTGGCAACAACACTGAGGGTTTGACATACTGGTCAGTCTTCCCCTATTAGGCACCACCCGTGCTCTTAAGGGACCTACCCTTCTGTTTGAGAACATAATGCACCTCCCAATGATGGGAGTCCAACACCTTCCCATTTTTTATGTGGGTCTTTACCCACTGATGCCACATACTATGACAAAATGATCACTCACACACTCCCTAGAAGCTTATCACAAGTGCACCCTGTCCCAAATGCCGCCCATCCAACACCCTAAACAAGTAACCCTTACTTGTCATATTATCAAAATAGCATCCCTGACATTGTAGTTTAAACCATGTACTCACCAATTGCCAGTGTTCACCTGCTTTCTTCCCCAAACCTCCCTCCAGTTCCTCTGACCATCCAACCCTCCCTCCCCATCCTACACCACTGTCAGACCTGCACCACCCAAGCCAATAGTATCACTACACCTGTGCCAAGTCCCTTCACTGCATAACAACACTCTTCCACACTATCACGGATTTTGCCCATATGAGCATTGGCTCACAACCTTCTTCTCCCTATTTATTTCCAGTAAACCTATCTTCCAGACACTAGCTCTGTTAGTCTGCTCAATTTGCTTAAATTATTTCAGTGAGGTCATGTAATATTTGTCCTTCAATGCCTGGCTTGCTTCACTCAACATAAAGTCCTTAAGATTCATGATGTTATTCCCTGTGTTAGTACTGTATTCCTTCTTACAGCTGAGTAATATTCCATTCCATGTATATACCACATTTTGTTTATCCATTCATCTGTTGATAGGCATGTGGGGTGATTCCAACTATTGGCAATAGTGAATAATGCCTCTATGAACATTGGTGTGCATATATCTGTTTGTGTCCTTGCTTTCAATTCTTCTGGGTATATACCCAGCAGTGGAATTGGTGGATCATGTAGCAGATCTATAGTGAGTTGTTTGAGGAACTGTCAAACTTTCATCCACAATGACTACACTATTCTACATTCCCACCAGCAGTGGATGAAGGTTCCCATTCCTCCACATCCTATCCAACACTTGTAGTCTTCTGTTGTTTTTTTTTCCCAAATAGCTGCCAGTCTAATTGGTGTAAGATGATATCTCATTGTAGTTTTGATTTGCATTTCCCTAATAACTAGTGATGTTGAGAATCTTACATGTGCTTTTTAGCCATGTGTATTTCTTCTTTGGAGAAGTGTCTATTCAAATCACTTGCCCATTTTTAAAATGGGTTGTTTGTCTTTTTATTTTTGAGGTGTAGGATTTCTTTTTATATGCAGGATATTAGGCTCCTAACAGATATATGGTTACCGAATATTTTCTCCCATTGGGTATGCTGCCTTTTCACTTTCTTGACAAACTCCTTTGAGGTGCAAAATTTTTAATTTTGAGGAGGTCCCATTTATCTATTTTTTTCTTTCATTGCTTATGCTTTGGGTGTGAAGCTCATAAATCCATTTTCTAATACAATATCTTATAGATAGTTCCCTACATTATACTCCAAGGTCTTTATGGTCTTGGCTTTTATATTTAGAATGTTGATCCATCTTGAGTTAATTTTTTAATAAGGTGTGGTATGGTGCTCCTCTCTCATTCTGTTGGATATGGATATTCATTTCTCCAAGCACCATTTTTTTGAAGAGGACATTCTCTTACATTTGAGTGGGCTTCTTGGCCTTGTTGAATATCAGTTAAGTGTGAATTCTAGGATCTATAACAGAACTCTCAGTTTGGTTCCATTGGTCAGTACCCTCATTTCAATACCATGCAGTTTTCACCAATGTAGCTTTGCAGTATGTTTTAAAGTCAAGTACTGTGATTACTCTGATTTCATTTTTCTTTTCAATATATCTTTGGCTATTCAGGGCCTCT
The DNA here is from genome assembly GCA_029593785.1 of Cabassous unicinctus. Classification (NCBI taxonomy): domain Eukaryota; kingdom Metazoa; phylum Chordata; class Mammalia; order Cingulata; family Chlamyphoridae; genus Cabassous; species Cabassous unicinctus. The sequence continues at coordinate 18,016 of JAQZBX010011774.1, read as the reverse complement.
TGCTCTTATAAATAAATTTCATGGTTAGTTTTCCAATTCAGTAATAAATGCTGTGGTGGTTTTTATTGGGATTGTTTTGAATCTATAGATCAGTTGATGCTTAGCCTTTCTATCTATGAACAAAGAATATACATTCATGTATTTAAGTCTTCTTTGATTTCCTTTAACAGCTTTGTGTAGTTGTCTTCTTTGATTTCCTTTAACAGCTTTGTGTAGTTTTCTGCATATAACTCATTTACATCTTTATTTAAATTTATTCTTAGGTATTTGATTCTTTTATTTGCTATTGTAAATGGTATTTTTTCTTGGTTTTCTCCTTGGGTTGCTCATTATTGGTGTATAGAAGTGATATTGATTTTTTCGCATTGAACTTATAGCCTGTGAGTTTGCTGAACTCATTTATAAGCTCTAGCAGCTAGTAGATTTCTCAGTGCTTTCTACGTATAGGATCATGTCATCTGCAAATAGTGAAATTTTTAATTCTTCCTTTCCAATTTGTATGCTTTTTATACCTTTTTCTTGCCTAAGTGCTTAAGCAAGTACTTATAACACAATTTTAAGATGGAGCAGTGGTAGTGGGCATACTTGTCTTGTTCCTGGTCTTACAGGGAAAGTTTTTGAAATTTCACCATTGTGTATGATGTTAGCTTTATCATGTTGAGGAACTTTACTTGCAACCTTATTTTTTGTCATGTTCTTGTCAGAAAATGATGCTGTATATTGTCAAATGCTTTTCTGCATCAACAGAGATGGTCATGTGTTTGTTTTTTTTTCTTTCAATCTGTTCATGTGGTGAATAACATTGATTTTCTTATTGAATCATCATTGCATACCCAGAATGAAACCCACCTGGTCAAGGTGTATAATTCATTTGTTATGTTGTTGAATATGATTAGCAAGGATTTTGTTGAGGATTTTAGCATCTAGGTTCATTAGAGAAATTGGTCTGTAGTTTTCCTTTCTTGTGGTGTCTTTGGCTTTGGTATTAGGGTGATGGTGGCATCATAGAATGAGTTAGGCAATGTTCCTTCTACTTTTATTTTTTGAAGAGTTTAATCAGGATTAGTGCTGGCTTTTTCTGGAATGCATGGCAGAATTCACCTGTGAAGCCGTCTTGTACTGCGCTCTTCTTTATTGGGAGGTTTTTGGTGACTGACTCTATCTTGTTATTTGATTTGTATGTTGAATTCATCATATTCTTCTTTCATCAATGTAGGATGCTTGTGTGTTTCTAGGAATTTGTCTGTTTCCTCTAAATTATCCTTCTTGTTGGCATATAATTTTTCAAGTTATCCTCTTATGATTCTCTTTATTTCTGTGGGGTCAGTGGTGATATCCCCTTCCTCATTTTTTATTTTGTGTATTTTCATCTTCTCTCTTTTTTCTTTGTTAGTCTAGCTAAGGATTTGTCAGTTTTATTGATCTTCTTGAAGAACCAGCTTTTGGCATTGTATATTTTTTCTAGTGCTTTCTTATTTTCTATTTCATTTAGTTTTGCTTAATCTTTGCTATTTCCTTCTTTTTTCTTTCTTTGTGGTTTGTTTGTAGTTCTTTTTCTCATTCCTGCAAGTGTTCATTTAGGTCTTTGATTTTAGCTCTTTCTTCTTTGTTGATATATGCATTTATGGCTGTGAATTTCCCACTCAGTACAGCTTTTGCTGCATTCTATAGCTTTTGATATGCTGTGTTTAGATTTTTATTCATTTTAAGGTAGTTACTGATTTTTTTGAGATTTCCTCCTTGACCCACTGTTTGTCTAAGAGTGTGCTGTTTAACTTCCATATCTTTGTGCCTATTCTGGTTCTCTGGCCCTTACTGATTTCCAGCTTCATTCCATTGTGGTCATTCATTCCATTATACAAATTACTTAGTATAATTTCAATCTTTCTGAATTCATTGGAAGATGTCTTTTGGCCTAGCATGTGATTTTTCTTGGAGAATGATCCATGTGCAAAAAGAAAAAAACTAACAAACAAAGGAGCAACAAAGGAAGGGGAAATATAACAAGAAAACAAGACAGCAGCTACTCATTTAAAAAAAAAAAAGAGGAAGATGGCAATAAAGAGGATAAAAAAATAAACATGGAAAAACAGCCTTCTCTCTTATATCCCTAGGGATCTTTTCAGGCTGCTGCTATTCACCAATCAATCACCCTGCAGCCTGTCCTCTGCAGGATTTAAGCTGCTTTTAGTGAGTAAAATAAAGAAAATAAAAATGAACCTTTAAAAAAAAAAAAAGAGATCCAATAAAAGCTAAAACAAAGAGAGTGTCAATATGTTCCCTGTCTTAAAATTTCAGCTGGATGCCTGATAAACTTGTGTTACTTCACAGAGAGGAGACTGGGATCAAACCAGGGCCCTTGTTTATGCTCATCAGGAATTCTTCCACTGAGCTAATCTGTCTCCTTAGGTTAGAAAGGCTTTCAGAAGGCTATCAGTCTATTTCCCCTAGAGCAGGTTAGATTAGTCTTTTATTTCTGTCTCCTTTTTGATGTAATTCCTCTGTTTACCTATGCTGCTGGGCTTGGCAGCTTGCCCGAGGAGATCCCTGTCTCCTCTCTGATGTAATTCTTCTCTTTACCTAGGTTGCTGGGTGTGACCACCTGCCTGAGATCAACCCTCTCCTATCCCTGTCATGTCAGGGTCCCTTCTGACACTCAATGGGGGCTAGGCTGGCTAAAATAACCACAAAAAACACAGTCTCTTCTGTCCCAGACCACTCATCCTACCAGGGATGTTGCCATCACTCTCCATTTGGAGAAGGGAGCTAGGAACTCCACTTAAACTCTTTGTCTTTGAGGTGGGGTATATGTGCCACTTCCAGGCATAGGCATGAGAAACTCAAGATTTTTCTTAGGCTTCCATATCTTTCCAGTACCCTCCTATATGACCCAGAGCACCCTCCTGCTCTCTATATATATCTAAAGGAGCTGTCAGGGAGGGAGATATCTGTTTTCTTCTCAGTCAGGTACAATTCACCAGGACTTTTGTCCTCACTCTATGTCTGGGGTGGGGGAGGGGTGGTCTTTCTGGCACCTGGGAAGAGCAATAACTCAAAGCTTGCTATTTCAGGCTCTTCCTCTCTGTCCATGACTCTCCTGGGAGTTGTGAAGCAGTGTCCTGGTCTGCTGTACCCCAAAGCAGGTCAGCAAGGCAGCCCTTGACTCCCTCTCAGATGTTTTAGTGAGTTAAGTTTTATACACTTACCTCATCAGCCATGTTCCTACAATTCCCTTAAATTATTTCTTAAATTACATAAACACCATGGGTTAAGCATTCTAGAGTCAGCAAAATTATAAATTATGAATTTTATATTATTTGAGTTTAAATTTGTCATAGATTATTTTTTACATATGCCTGAAGGGAGGAAATTTCCCTGGAGTTTTCTTAGGTGTTTTTTACATATGCAATTATTTCCTTTTTAATTTATTAGTTCAAATTGCTTGCCTACTTTTTAAATGGGTTGTTTGTCTTTTTATTTTCAAGATATAAGGTTTCTTTATATATGCTGGATATTATGCTCCTATCAGATATAATGGTTATCAAATATTTTCTCCCATTGAGTAGGATGTCTTTTCACTTTCTTGACAAACATCGTTGAAGTGCAAAAGGTTTTAATTTTGAGGAGATCCAATTATCTATTTTTTCTTTCAATGCTTGTGTTATGGGTGAAGTTCATGAAGCCATTTCCTATTACAAGGTGCTACAGATACTTCCCTACACTATCTTCCAAGGTCTTTATGGCCTTGACTCTTATATTTAGATCTTTGATCCAACTTGAGTTGATTTTTGTATAAGGTGTGTGATGGTGTTCCCCTCTCATTCTTTTGGATATGGATCTCCAGTTTAACAAGCACCATTTGTTGAAGAGGCCATTCTGTCCCAGTTGAGTGGGCTTGGTGGCCTTGCCGAATATCAGATAACTGTATATGTGAGAATCTATATCGGAGCTCTCAGTTTGGTTCCATTGGTCAGTATGTCTATCCTTGTGCCAATATCATCAGTTTTGACCACCGTAGCTTTGTAGCATGCTTTAAAGTCAGGTAGAGTGATTCCTCCAATTTCATTTTTCTTTTTCAATATGTCTTTGGCTATTTGGGGCCTCTTGCCCTTCCAAATAAATTTCATAGTTACTTTTTTCAATTCAGTAAAAAATGCTGTGTTGATTATTATTGGGATTGTATTAAATCTGTATATTAGTTTGGGTAGTATAGACATCTTAATGGTGTTTAGTCTTCCAATCCATGTACAAGGAATATTCTTCTATTTATTTAAGTCTCCTTTGATTTCCTTTAACAGTGCTGTGTAGTTTTCTGTGTATAAGCAATTTACATCTTTAGTTAAGTTTATTTCTAGGTATTTGATTTTTGTAGTTACTATTTTAAATGGTATATTTTTCTTGATTTCCTCCTCAGATTACTCGTTATTGGAGTACAGAAATGCTACTGATTTTGAGCATTGATTTTTTTAGCCTGTGACTTCACTGAATTCATTTCTGAGTTCTAGAAACTTTGTTATAGATTTCTCAGGGCTTTCTATGTATAGGATCATATTTTCTCAAAATAGTGAAATTTTTACTTCTTCCTTTCCAATTTGGATGACTTTTATATCTTTTTCTTACCTCAGTGCTTGAGCAAGTTCTTCTTACACAATGTTAAATAGGAGCGGTGATAGTGGGCATTCTTGTCTTTTTCCCAAACAAAGAGGGAACGCTTTTAGGATTTCACCATTTTATATGATGTTAGCTCTGGGTTTTTCATATATACCCTTTATCATGTTCAGAAAGTTTCCTTCTATTCTTATCTTTTGCAGTGTTTTTATCAGGAAAGTGTACTGTATTTTGTTGAATACTTTTTCTGCATCTGTAGAGATGATCATGTGATTTTCTTTTGATCTGCTTATATGGTGAATTACATTGATTGATTTTCTTATGTTGAATCATCCTTGCTTACCCGGTGTGAAACTCACCTGGTCATGGTGTATAATTCATTTGATATGTTGTTGAATATGATTAACAGGTGTTTTGTTGAGGATTTTAGAATCTAGGAACATCAGAGTGATTGGTCTGTAATTTTCCTTTCTTGTGACATCTTTGTTTGGCTTTGGTATTAGGGTAATGTTGGCATCATAGAATGAGTAATTCATTGTTTATTCTACTTCTTTATTTTGAAAGTGATTAAGCAGGATTGGTGTTAGTTCTTTCTGGAATGTTTGGTAAAATTCACCTGTGCAACCATCTGGCCCTAGGCTCTTCATAGTTGGGAGGTTTGTGATGACTGATTATATCTCTTCACTTGTGATTTGTCTGTTGAGTTAATCAATTTCTTCTTTCATCAATGTAAGCTGCTTTTGTGTTTCTAGGAATTTGTTCTTTTTCCCTTAATTATCCTTCTGGTTGGCATATAATTTTTCAAAGTATCCTCTTATGATACTCTTTATTTGTGGGGTCAGTGGTGATATCCTCTTCCTCATTTCTTATTTTGTGTATTTGCATCTTCTCTCTTTTATTCTTTGTTAGTCAAGCTAAGGGTTTCTCAATTATATTGATCATCTCAAAGAACAAGTTTTGGTTTTGTTCATTTTTTCTAGTGCTTTCTTTTTTTTCTATATTCATTTTTTTCTGCTCTAATCTTTGTTTTTTCCTTCTCTCTAATTCTTTCGGGTTGGTTTGCTGTTCTTTTTCTAATTCCTCCAAGTGTGCTGTTAGGTCTATAATTTTAACTCTTTCTTAAAGATGCATATATATATATATATATATGCATTTATGGCTATGAATTACCCTCTCAATACAGCTTTTGCTGCATCCCATAGGTTTTGAAATGTTGTGTTGTCATTTTCATTCATTTCAAGGTAGTTACTGATTTTTTTCAAAATTTCCTCCGTAACCCACTGTTTGTTTAAGAGTGTGTAGTTTAACTACCACATCTTGTGCATAATCCAGTCCCTTACCAATTTCCAGCTTTATTCTATTGTTATCAGAGAAAATATTCTGTATAATTTCAATCTTTCTGAATTCATTGAGAATTTTTCTGTGGCCTGTCTTGTGGTCTATCTTGGAGAATGATCCATGTGCACTTGAGAAGAATGTACATCCCACTGTATTTTGGTGTAGTGTTCTGTATATGTCTATTAGGTTCAGATCCTCTAATGTTTTATTCAGAGTCCTAGTTTCTTTATTGATTCTCTGTTGAGATGTTCTGTCTAATGGTGATAATGGTGTACTAAAATCCCTCACTATAATTGTAGGGGCATCTATTTCTCCACTTGGTTTCTCCAGTGTTTGCCTCATGTGTTTTGAAGTTCCCTGGTTAGGTGCATAAATGTTTATGATTGTTCTTTCTTCTTGAAAGATTACCTCTTTTACTAATATATAGTGTCCTTCTTTGTCTCTTACAAAAGATTTGTATTTAAAGTCTATTTTGCCCAATATTTGCATAGCTATTCCTGCCAGTTTTTGTTGTTTGATTGTGAAATTGTTTTCCAGCCATTCACTTTCAGTCTTTATTTAGCTGCTAGTTTTGTGTGTGTTTTAAGTTTTCTCTTTGACACTTTGTTCTTCTTGTTGTATTTCCTTGCTGTTTTTTATGTTCTCTTAATGGAAAAAGATTAGGGCCATAGAAAGCAGATGAGGTAAGAAAAAAAAGGATATTAATAATAGTAATCTTAAAAGTTAGAAGAGGGACTTTATAAGAGTTAGTAAAATAAATATTTAGATCATATAAGCAGTGTAGGGTATTAGGAATAAAGAAGTGGAATACCTTCAATGAAATGGGAAATCAAATAGAAAAAAATATATAGAATTATTTAAAAGGCCAGAATTATGAGGAGAGAGAGAAAGAGAAAAGAAAGGACAAGAAGCAAAAACATTAATAAAAAAGAAAACAAAATAGGTGAGATAGAACTAGAAAACAGAAATTAAGAACTGAATAAAGAAAGATGGAATGTAAGAACCATTACACAAAGCAGAAGATATAAAGATGAAGGAAGGAAAATAGACAGTGTTGGTAGACACAATCAGTATACACAGAAAATGGGAAATCAAGGAAGTAGAGGCACAGCAAAGAAGAAACAAGCCATCAGCACCTAATTAAAAAAATGTGGGAGGGGAGGAAAGAGGAAAGAAAAACGCAAACAGAAAACCAAACACACATGCAAGAAGTCAAACAAAAACTAAGGAAGAACAGTATTCCTTCTTAGACCCCTGTGGAACATATCAGGCTACTGGTGTTCATCAATCAATTACCCTGCAGCCTTCTCTCTGCAGGTTTCAAAGTGGGTTTTAGTGAGTATACTAAGTTAAATTTTTTTAAAGTAAACTTTTTTTTATGGAAAAATAAGGGACCCAAGAGAAGCTAATACAAAAGTAATGTCTATGTTTTCCCGAAAGTACCAGCTGGATGTTTGAAATTCTGGTGGATCACTACTCTAAGAGGAGCTGGGAATCAAACTGGAGACCTTGTATATTTAAGGCAGAAACTCCTCTGCTGAGATAAACTCCCTTACTGGGTCAGTTAGGTCTTCAGAAAGCTAACCAGTCACTTTCCCTCAGGCAGGTTTGTCTCTCCTAGGGCAGCAGGATTCAAGAGTCTGTTGGAACAGATCCCCCCTCCCCTCTCCTGGTCAGGTTGAGTTCCTCTTTGAATTTCAAATGGGACCCTGGTGACTGATCTCACTGCACATAAATGATTCTCTACCCATTTCTAGACCACCCCTTCTTCCACAGGGACCCTAAACAGGCTCTCGGAAACTTCTTAAGCACTTCCTTCTGCCTGACTCCCTTAGGGCAGTTGACATTTTTGTAGTTTTCAGCACAGAACTAGTCAATTGTCTGACTCCACCCTCTCACAGGCTAAGGTTCTCTATCCCAGAGTGATTAGGTAAATCAGGCTTCCTCAGAAAATTTGTTTCTCCCCTCTGCGTGGTGACACATCAAGCTGGCTGATATGCTCCCCAAAGCTCAAAAGGTTTCCATGCAACCAAGCCCACAGAAAAGAAACCCCTCTCCACCCTTTGCCAGAACCCTCCCACTCTCAGAGAATGCTCCCTCTAACTGGGTGGCCAGCCAGAGTCTGGTCTCACATTTGCCCTTTGCCCTGAGTGTGGGGCTTAGCCATCCATGGTTTCCAACTGGGGGCCTATAAACGCATGGTTTTATTTTGAGCAATCTATCTCCCTGTCCAGCTCCCTCTAGATTGATACCCCAAAGTCTCCCACTCTGTGGGCTCCCAGAACAGCTCACTCAGACAGGATCTTGTCCTCACTCTGCAGTCTTTTGCAAGAGAGATAGTGTATGCCCACTTAAAATGATGCCATCTTGCCTTAAGATCTGTAATGGTTTCCTTTGAGACATTATGGCTGTTGTTAATTATTTAATTAAACATAAATATGTCTAATCTAAGATGATTCTGAATAAATATGTTTAATCATAGCAATTTATTAAAATATACAATTACTAAAAATCCTTATACATTTTAGAAAGGATAAATGAAAAATGTAATGTAATATGCAAAATAATTATTTTATCTGATTGATTATTCAGGTTTCAAAATTTATTTTTTAATAAATTAAAATGTAAGACCTTACTTAGATCATCTTCTCTTCACCTCCTTGATGATGGAGGGATTCCCACCATAGCGTTATGGGAATGACAGAACACAGGACAACTGATGGTAGACAGGAGAGATTTGCAGATGTTTATTAGTCACACATACTCACAGTCTGTGAGTGTAGAATACCACACACCAGGCAGGAATACAAAGGGGTGACACTAGGAATACAGTGAAGCACCAGTCGGTGTAGATGGTAGGCTTTGTAGAAACAAAAGTATGGGAGGACTTTGCTTTCTGTGAGAAGGTGATTGCCTTGATTAAATAATTCTGTGGGCTGGCAGGAAACTGAGCTCCTCTAATGCAGAGAAGGTAAGCAGTGTGCCTTGTTTTTGAGGTGAGTAAAGTTGTGTTCTATGGGCATTATCTGCTGGAGAAGAGGAGTGGAGAAAGTTGCAGTTAGACCCTCTGGAGCCTTCCCAATTTTACCACATGACAAGACACCATGTAATAGCGAACCTTATTGTGCCTCAAACTGCAAACAAACAGGGAAGGAGTTGATATTATATAAGTTTGAATCTCACTCTTTAAAATTGGAATAAGCCTGAAATGTATCTTTATAATTTTCCTGAATAAAATTAATCTTCTCACTGCTTTCTTCACCTGTTTATTTTTAAGAATATAGATAAGAGGATTTAGTAATGGAGGTATTATGGTATAAAATATAGAAAGGATCATGTCGTGAATTGTTTCAACAGTAATTGAAGGCTTAGGTTTACATAGATGCCAGAGCTTAGGAAAACAGACACCACGAGTATTTGAGGGACACAGGTGGAAAAAGCCTTTCCTCACTCTCTGTTGGTTGGAAACTTAAATGCAGTTGAAAATATATGAATATAAGACATTACAATTAAGAAAAAGCAGCCACCACCAAACACAATGACAGAGACAAGATTTGCAATCTCATTGTAGAATGTGTCAGAGCATGAGAGCATCAGCAAAGTGTGGATGTCACAGAAGAACTGATGGATCAAGTTGGACTGACAGAAGGGCAGTCAGAATGTGTTGGCAGTGTGGAATCCTGAGGAGGCCAGATCAATGAGTAGTAATGTCCATGTCATGTATTCACAGACCTAAGGGCTCATTATTACCAGGTAATGGAGGGGCTGGCAGATGGACACATAACGGTCCTGGGCCATGAAGGTGAGGAACATCACTTCCAAATATCCACAGTAAATGACCAAGAGGATCTGAGTTGCACATCCAGCCACTGATATTGCCCTGTTGTCAGTAAGAAAGTTGACACAGGCATTGGGGACAGTGATAGCAATGTAGCACATGTCTAAAATGAACAGATTCCTGAAAGAAGTGCATGGTTGTGTGAAGATTTTTGTCAATGGCGGTGACAGTGACAATGAAAAAATTTCCTAAAATAGTGGCCAAGTACATCAGTAGGAATAACATGGGGTTCAGGAACATTAGCTCCCACCCATTAGAAAAGCTGACAAGGAGAAAATCATTCATTATGGTGGAATTGGCCATTTTCTAGAAATTCTAACTGACCTGAGAAACAAAAATTATAAAGCCACGGAATAAAGAAAAGATAGAAATAATTTATAAAATAACTTTAAATGTTTTCTTTGAAGGCATTTCCTTCTATACTATAAAATTGTCCTTTCTTACATGTAGGAAAAGTCCACTATTAGTGATTCTGAAATAAAACCAATTTAGATGTTAGGTCTGAAAAATATTTAATTGGAAATTTATAAAGGATAAAAAGGCAGTGAAATTGTAAATAAAAGAAATACCAGATAGAAATGAAAGACACACAGATGTCTATTAAGGGAATTTTGAATATTCCAAAATGCCAGAAATATTCAAAAGGACTGTTCAAATTGCTTTCCTCTCTGAGCAAGATTTTCATGAGAGTAAGGGGGTTACATTTTTCATATTCTGTTTTTATTTCTTTCAAAAAGAAAATGTATAATATATCTCTCCAAAAATTAACAAAATGTAAATGTGTTGTAGGATAAAAAATTCTAAGTATTTTAAATTATACTTACACATGAAAAAGATAGTATTATTTATAAAATTTTTAGGAAACACTCAGCAAACAGTGTTATTTTGAAATTCTAAATGAATTTCCAAAAGTTGCATCTTCATAGTTTCACATTATAAAACTCATGGTACATATACATTATTATAATTAAGCATGTATATATATTTACTTATAATATTCCTTTAGTAAAAATTTTAAAGGGGTTGAAAAAATTGTAGAGTCAGGTCACAAAGGTGAGATTCAGCAATTCCTTTTTCTTTTAATGAATTTCCTCAGTTTCAACATCACAAGAAACATTCACTCATGAGACAGGTAGACTGTAGTAAACAAGACTCAGTTCAAAAGTAACAATTTTCTAAATTTGAATGGGGGTACCAAATGTACCTTTTATTGTTATTAAGATATGTTTTTATTTTTATGCATAAGGAATAAACACAGGTATAAAATTAAATTAAGATGACTATTTTATAGAATTTTAGAGAGATCTGATTAAAGGGTGGTAGTCAATTATTTAATATGTGTGAAAATTTAATTTGGGAAACTATGGAAATACTTAATATTATTAGTTTGGTGAATTTACCTTAAATAAGAATCACTTATATTTCATTAAGGAATTATTATATGGATACCAATCTAGCTATTTACAGCACATTTTGAGTCTATTTACATCCAATCCCAATATAATCCTAAGCCACTGTTTATGAAAAAAATAAATAATTCAGAATTTTAAATTTAACTGGGATATTTGTTATCTATTATTACTTGAATTTTATATACCAAAGTCTATGTTTTATATTTAATTATATCCCATAAAAGATGAATGTATCATGCAATGTTAAGCTGAAGTCAGTAAATGCAAACACTACGAATCTGTATTTTCATTCCATAACCAAAAACTATCACAGAAGTTTAACTTGAGTTTACTGGTGATTGTCAAACATAGTTGAAAAAGTTCAAAAAAGGAAAATATAAAATTAATATTCTATTTTGAATTATAATTTTTCATCTGTTTGACATAATTGAACAACATTCATCCTTTAGATTATGTAATAACTCTATAATTTTGTTTTCTTTTTAAAATTCAAATATATTAGAAACATGAAAAAGAATAGACTCTGAGCAAAGTCCTGAAGATTCAGTTAGTGAAAATGTCTTGATATTATGTTTGGCAAAAAAGGGACTCCACACCTGTAGAACTACTTCTGAAATAAATGAATAAAATTCTTTAACAATATTAAAATATTGTGGTTTTATTTATTTATTGCTATACTACTAGTTTTATATAATATTTTTGGCTTTAATATTGATGTATTTTTTTAGTTGCCCCAGTAACTTTTGGATGCCTATATTTTCCAAGTAAAGGAAAGTCTTTAAATTCTTGGAAACAAGACTTCTGAATCAATACAGTCAGCATAAATAAATAATTTTTGGTCTTGTTTTGTTTTTTTACATTGGACATGAGTTCAGTGCTCTCCATAATATTACCATCATTGTATTTGATACTACAGCAATGACTAAAATAATTTAAGAGTTCTCTGTTCCTGTTTTTTTAAAATTAATGAATAGATAATTTACTTATTCATTGGATGAGATTATCCTTGATAAGAAAAAAATAAGTTGATCTATTGCAGTGATAACCTATACAGAGTTTAAATTTCAAACCCATGCCCAATTTGAAAAAAAAAAAGAGCTAAACTGAAACAGAGTGCAGAAACATCATTGTATGATGTAGAACAAAGGATAGAAGGAATACTTTTAAAATAACAGTAACCAAAACATGCTCATTCTTGAAGATTGAGTGCTTCAACCTAGGAGAAGGAACAGTGGTTTCTATTGTAATGCTGTCCAAATCAAGGTCTGAAAAATGATTTAACAAAATTTTTTATGCAAACTGTATTTGAGAAGGTCTTCTAATGAAAAATGTATGATTTTTCTGTTGTATAGTCAGTACAATCATTTCTACTTATCTAAAATTGTGGGCTTGTCCTCTGGGAGCACAGTCCTCACCAGTTAGTGTGATAGCGCATTGCCTAAGGGTAATTTGGGGAGATAATGAATTCTAGAGAGAAGATGAATAAGGCCCAATTAAAATACAAGATTGAACATAATAGTTGAGCAAGTAAAAAGAATGTTGCTTGCGAATGTGGGTAAATGAGTATTACATTAATGAACTACTAAATTTAGGGAACATAAATTAATCTTCATTCAGTAGATACATAGGGGTAATAGGTGTAGATCTCAGAGGTGATATGCTATATTCTAAGAAACCCAGATATCTTCTTCCTGCTCTGATTTAGGCAAATAAGATGATCCTCCAGGTCTCAAGACCCGAGGCTTAGTGATGTCAGTGAATGAGACAATGAACACAGTCATGGAGAAAGTTGTAGACTGGTTTAGAACTCAGACTCTTCTGACTCTAACATTCACATTCCTACTGCAGCAGCCTTAAAGATAGCCTCTATTTTATTTAATATTTAGAGTATCTTTACAACTTTAGCCAAACAACAACTACCAGAGAGGATTAGATATACTATCAACACTACTTCAAGATTTTAACATACTGTTTTAAAAACCAAGTAGATCAAGTTGTAAAAATAAATTATGTATTTTATTTCTTATGTTTAAACTTATGATTATTTCATTTTACTATTAATTGTATTTAGTGATATTCTTGGCTTCATTTTTGAAGAATCTTTGGACCACATAAGGGTTACAACTGTGGCAGGGGAGGATCATTGGAGTAGGGTGTCAGTGATGGAGGATACATGGGAGGAAGTTCAACTGAACATACATATAAGGTATATAAATATGTTCAATTGTTCGTGGGGCATTGTCACAGTGGGTAGAGAGTCACACAATAACCAAAAGAGTATTGAATTTCCATCCTTGGGAGCTCTTCCACAATCTCTAATGGAAAAACAACAATCCCTGAGTACAGGGACAAGGACTAGTGAAGAAAGATGGTATAATTATGGGTCCTTGATATTGATGAATATGCTTATGAGACTTTGCTCTTCAAATTGCAACTTAGCCTAGTGTTGTAGGTTGCCTAAGAGTGACATCTTCCATGTTACTCAAATGTGGCCTCTCTCTAAGCCAAACTTAGCATATAAATGTATTAACTTACCCACAGCATGGGCCAAGACTCCTGAGAATAAGCCTCCCTGGCACTGAGGGATTACTACCAAGCACAAACTAACAATACAAATGGAAAAAGACCTTGAATGAAAGGTACAAAAGGTAAAGACAAAGAAGTTTATATGGCTGAAAGACTTCAAAGTGAGTCAGGAGGTCAACCCAGAGGTAACGCTTATGCGTATCCCAGCAGAATCATATAGACTGTCAAAGTAGTTACTACCCCAAATAGTGTGGTTCCTGAGGGCTCTGGAGACACCCAGGTCCTACAGTCATGGCAGATAGCTCCAGAGTTTGGTGCCTTGCCAATGGGTTTTTCTTTGCAGTTTGTGCTCCCAAGTATGACAGAGTTGGACTCAGTTGTGACTTCTCTACATATGCCTCTTCTGTCCCTTCTAGTTGAATCTATAGTTGGTGTTGGTGTTGGAGTTGGTAGGTGAATATCCAAGAGACTTAAATCCTTGGGCTATCCATGTGCCAGCTGGGTCCTGAGCCTCAGCGGAGTTGCGACACCTACTCTCCAGTTCATTGGACTCACTCAGAGCAACTAACAAGGAGGTGAGGATGGACAACCACCATACAAAGGAACTGAGAAAGTCTACAGCTGCAAGCAAGAGAGCCCCATCCATCAACCAAATGGGATCAAAACCCCTTTCAATTAGAGGAGGAGTGGGCAACACTATCCCAGAATCCTCAGGATTGGGGAATAAAATATGGACTAAAGTGGACTTACTTCTATTCTACTATAGACTTATTGTGATTCCAGCAATGGGAGAAATTGTATCATTGATGTGGAGACAGTGGCCACTGGACATGCTGAAGGCAGGGACAGGGAAAAAGAGGTGTAATATGGGGGCATTTTCAGGACTTAGAATTGTCCTGAATGACATTGCAATGATGGGTACAGGCCATTATATATCTTGCCATAATTTACAGAATTGAATGAAAGAGAGTGTAAACTACAGTGTAAACTCTAATCCATCATTAATGGCAAGGCACCAAAATGTGCCTCATCAATTGCAATGAATGTACAACACTAATGAAAGAAGTTGTTAATGTGGGGAACATAGGAATTGTGGGGAGTGTGACATATAGGAATCCCTTATATATTTTTATGTAACATTTTATATAATCTAAGTATCTTTTAGAAAAAAAAATAACTGGTTACAAATATTTGAAGTATTTAATATATAAAAAGAATCATTATAGGAAATTCAATATTGAAGAAACATACACAATATCTCTTTCATAAATGTTTTACCCCTTGTTCTTAAAAGATGTATATTCAATCTTGCATATCAACTCATCTAACATTCTCTCTCTCTCCATCAGTCATATATCTATTTATTCATCTATTTGTCTATATATCTGCCATTTTCCCTTTAGCTTACTAAACTGTTGGACCTTGTTGGAAGTCTTTGTTGTTTTTGCCTACTTAATCTATTTCAGATAACAGATTCTTAGAACAAGTCTTTAAAATCTCTATTATTGAGTTTTTCCTCTTTTATTCCTTACAGTTGCATCATCAGTTGTGTATTTGTTAAATCTTAAGTAAAAAAAAAAGAAAAGCATGAAGTATAAAATTAAAGAAAAATATGTTACAAGGAAAGAGTAAACAACAAGATGTTGGCATGAAAATAATATTATATGAGAAATTGGACTTGGAAAATTTCATGAGATACAAATAATTAAATGATATTGATAAAAGGGCAAATTTATGAATAAGAAATAGCAATTAAACAAGTATAGACATATAAACACCAAGAGAAGGACCCTCAAAAAATAACAGAATTCAACAGTCAAATAGATTATTCTGCAATAGTCATTGGCAACTTCAAAACCTCACTTTCATTAATGGGAAAAAAAACACAGTAGAAATGTTCAATAATGAAATATATGGCCTGAACAATAATAAATCATCTAGAACTAACAGACATATATACAACAGTTAAACCCCAAACAGCATAATGCTACTTCAAATGAGTTAAGTTGGCTTTTAAATTTGGGCAGGGCAAGGTCCTGTAAATTAAGGGAGTCTGATGTCATAATTCATGAAAAAAGTTAATTTTCTATTCACAGGTCCCAGAGAGGGAGAGGAGTGCCATGAGGAATAGACAGGAAGGACAATCAGCACAGATATCTCAACAGCAAGTGGGTCACAAACAAGCATTATGAGAGGGACCTATGGGCTTGCACTTTTATTGTGGTGCAAGGGTGGAGTTTAGTAGACTTATTGCAGCAGTCAAAGATTGGTTAGTTTAAAGCAAATACATGCAAAAATGGAAAAACAGTGGGGAGTCGAAGGACAGTGGTGATGATGAGCTGTTTATTTGAGAAAAACTGTGTGTTTTTGGTGAAATGTGTGGGTGCTGAAGGTAGTGGCTACAGATGTACGTTTTGGCTCTGAGGGTGTTTATGCCCTAGGGTTGGAAAATTCATTAACTAAACTTCAGTGTTGAGGCATGAGGTTTAACCAAAATAAGATGAACGCTGAGGCCCCGATCAAATCTCTCAGAAGTTCACATAGAACTCTCTCCAAGAATAAACAATACATAAGGCCAAAAAGAACACATCTCACATTGGATAAAAAAAGAAACCATATAAAGTGCTCCTTTTGACTAGAAATAAGAAATTAGAAATAAAGAGAAGAAGGCAAAGTGGAAAATTCAAAACATTTGGAAATTAAAGCATGGGAAAAAATTAAAAGTAAATTAGAAAATATTTTGAGATAGAAAACAAAAACACTATGCTAATACATATGGGATTCATTTAAAACAATATTTAGAGGGAAATTGGTAGTTTTAAAATGTCTAAATTAAAAACAAAGATAAACTCAAAATATATCAAAATGAAGGGAATAAAAAATATCAAAACAGATAAATGAGAAATAATGTATTTAAATAAAGAGAAAGTTAACAAAACCAAAAGCTTTTATTCTTTGATAAAATCAGCAATATCGACAAATATGGACTAAACTAGCAAAAAAAATCATAAATTGCTAAAATTAGAAATCACAACAGGGATATTACTACCTACATTGAAAGAATACAAAGGCTTTTCAGAGAATATGGTGAACAATTGTGTGCTTTTAAATTAGATAACCTACAAGAAAGCAACAAAGTCCTAGAAACACACAAAATAAAAACCTACTCAAGAAGATATAGAAAATCTGAATAGACATATGACAAGTAAATAGATTGAATCAATAATCAAAACAACTCAAAGAAAGAAACACCAACGACCAACAAGTTTAACCATTGTATTCTACCAAACATATAAAGAAGAATTGATGCCAATTCTTCTCAAAATTTTACACAAAAAATAGAAGATGAGGGAAAATGCTTATTCTAATATTCAGATATCAAAGCCATGGAAAGACAATACACAGAAAGAAATCTACAAACCAATGTCCTTCATGAATATATATGCAAAATTATTCAACAGAGTATGAGCAGACTCCAGTAACATATAAAAGCAATTATATATCAAAATGAAATGGGATTTATTCGAGGTATGTAGTGATGTTTTAACATATCATGGTCAATGTAATATATTATATTAATAGACTGAAGAAAAAAATCATACGACCATTCCAATTGATGCAAAAATAACGTTTGATAAAATCTAACAGTATTTATGAAAATAATAACAAATTAGGAATAGAAAGATACTTTTTCAATCTGGTAAAGGACAATTATGAAAAACCCACAGCTAACATCATACTTAATGCTGAAAGATAAAATATTCCCCACTAATATCAAGAAAAAAGTAAGGACATGTTCTTTCACCACTGCTATTCAACATTTTCCTCGTAATTCTATGCAGTGAAATTAGGCAAAAAATAAATATATAAAATACATTAAAATAGAAAAGAAAGGAGTAATACAATTTATATTCAGAGACATCATTATCTTACAGATAAAAATTTAAAAAATATATTAGAGCTAATAATTGCAGAAATTTTCAAGATACAAATGCAAAAGTTGTATGAACAAAAAGAAAAGTATAATAAAGAATAAATTTCATTTACAATAGCATCAATAAAAATAAAATAACTAGGAATAAATTTAAACAAGGTGATGCAACACTTGTACAGTGATAAGTTTTCAGCATTGCTGAAAGACATTCTTTGATATTTGATCAGAAAACATAATAATGTGAAGATGGCAATACTACCCTAAGTGTTCTGCAGTGTCACATAAAACTCTTTCAAAATCCTTGCGTCATTTTTCTAGATATATAAAAAATATTTTCTATCATTCATACAGATTTGCAAG
>JAQZBX010011773.1:0-42160 GCA_029593785.1 Cabassous unicinctus | reverse complement strand
TAGAGCCCTCAAGAGCCCTGTTCTTTGAGGCAATATTTACTGTGGCAGTCAATGAGATCCTGCAGAGATGTGCATAAGTGTAACCTCTGAAATGACCTTCCGACTTACTTTGAAATCTCTTAGCCACAAAAACTCATTTGTATTTACCCTTTCCTCCTTTTGGTCAAGGTCTTTTTCAGGTGCATTGCTAGTTGGCACTTGGTAATAATCTCTTGGTACCAGGGAGGCTCATTCCTGGGAGTCATGTCCCACACCAGGGTTGGGGGGAGAATGTAATTCATTTATATGTTGAGTTTGGCTTAGAGAGAGGTGTGAGCAGGTTTTGACTTAAGTTTGAACTTGAGGTTAGGTGTAAGGAAACCACTGCCTTTATATCAATGATAAGAGTTCTTCCATTACTAGAATAGCAATAAGTCTATAGTAGAACAATATTAAGTCTACTTTAGTCCATTGTTCATTGCCCAATCTTGAGGATTTTGTGATGGTGATGCCTACTCTGCTTCTATTTGAGAAGGAGCTTAGATCCCATGGCGCAAATGGATGGATGGATACAGGCCATTGTGTATTTTGTCATAACCTACAAAATTATGCAGGACAGTGTGTAAACTATAATGTAAAATGTAGTCCATGGTTAGTAGCAATGCTTCAATCTGTGTTAATCAATTTTAACAAATGTACCACACTAAGGAAGGATGTTGTTTATGTGGGAAAGTGTGGGAGTGGGAGGGAGTGGGGTATATGGGAATCCCTTATATTTTTTATGTAACATTTATGTAATCTAAACCTCCTTTAAAAAATAATTAAAAAAGAAACCACATAGGAATCTTGAACCTCTCTCTTTCCTTTGTCTTCTCTCTCTTTCCTTCTCCCAGGTTTGATTTTTCCTCCCATTTGCTGTCATTTCACTGTTAGCTGCAACTACTGGTTTCCCCCATTGTGAAAATAATTCTTTTAGTTAAGAGGCCATCAGCCTGGATCACTGAAAGCAATTACCACTCCTCTCTACACTTGGATGTCAACACGGGGATTGTTTTCTGCCATAAACTTACTCTCTGCCTTGGAAGGGAAGGCTGCAAAGCACCCAGCGCAGGGTGCATGTGTCTGACAAACCCCTCAATACTTCCACTGTGCTTACAATCAAGTCCAACATCCTCAAGGTAGCTTTGGAGGCCTTCTTGGATGCCACTCCTGCCTACCTCTCCAGCCCAGTCTCTAGCTTCTGAGATTTCAGCCCCTAGAATGTGATACACTCCCTCTTAAATTTGGCTGTCACGTTCCGTCACCTCCAGTGCCATAGTTCCAACCTCCTCACCATCTGGACTTTTCTCTCTAGATTTGCTTTTAGTTTGTCTTGTGGAAGATGAGGTAGATTCTATTTTGGCTGAGGATATAAGAGCCCCAGGGCATTTTAGTCCTTCGCCAGTAACACCTCTCCTTCTTTATGACTTTTTTTTAAAATATATTTTTTATTTATTTTTAAAACATACTTAGATTACACAAATTGTTACATAAACAAATATAAGGGATTCCCATATGCCCTACTCCCCAGGCCTCCCACTTTTCCCCACATTAACAACTTCTTTCATTAGTGTGATACATTCATTGCAATTGATGAACACATTTTGGAGCATTGCCACTAAGCATGGACTATAGTTTACATTATAGTTTAAACTCTCTCCCACTCAATTCTGTAGGCTATGGTAGGATATATAATGGCCTGTATCTGTTACCACAATGTCATCCAGGTCAATTCCAAGTCCTGGAAATGCCCCCATATTATACCTCTTTTTCCCTCTCCCTGACTTCAGCACCTCCAGTGGCCACTGTCTCCATGTCGATGATATAATTTCTTCCATTGCTAGAATCACATAAGTCTGTAGTAGAACACTAGTAAGTCTACTCTAGTCCATATTTTATTCACCAATCCTGAGGATTCAAGGATGGTGATGCCCACTCCACCTCTAATTGAGAGGAAACTTTGATCCCATATGGCTGTTGGATGGGACTCTCTTGCTTGCAGTTGTAGACTCTCTCAGAGGAGTGCAGCACCTACTCTCCAGTTCATTGAACTCACCGAGGACAACTGACGGGGAGGTGAGGATGGACAATCATCACACCAAGGAACCGAGAGAAGCTTTCTGACTTTTTAAGGCACTGCTGGGCTGGGCTGCAGCATTGACTTCTTAGGCAAACAAGCACCCGATTCCTGGTGCCCAAGGAAGCGCTGTTGTGGATCTAGCCAAGGCAGGTGATCACATTCCAGGGCAGTGCAGGGCAAATTTCCATGTCTCATGCTCAATTAACCAAATGTGTGTTATTAGAGTGTGTGTCTACACTGGGGCAGCTTACACTGTATTCAACTCGCCTACTGCTATGAGGTCTGCTGAAAGCCAGAGAAGTGTCACTGTACCTCTGCTACGTGCGCATGCGAGAGCAGGGGAATCACAGCTGCTTCATTCTCCTGAAAAGCACTCTCGATTCTCACGCTGTCCAGCTGTGTCCTTCACTCTTCCCTCTTTCTCTCTCACTCACCTGCTGACTGTTCCGTCTGGTTCACTGGGGATTTGCCTGCTGACTCAGTTTTCCTTTCCTCCCACCACCTGTCATATCCACCCTCTTGCTTCTTAGTTCCTTGGCCTTCTCACTTCCAACAACATTTCCCCACCTTTCTCCAGGAACCCACAGCCAGAGTCACCCCCAGAGCTTTTGTATCAACAGAATCTACACCACCCCACCCCCCAGAAATGTGTTTTAACCAACTCACTCACTCAATCACAACCAATTTTTAAAAAATCCACTCTCCACAGTTCTTTGAGTCCATGAGACTTCTAATCCCTTGATCCTACCTCTTTCTCACTGCCCATCAGCCTCCTTCTGTTTGCTCACCCCTCCTCATTTCACTTAGATTCCAGGGTCCATCTTATCATGCACTTTTTTCTTTTATTTACTCCTACCTGGCAAACCATAATCCCGAGGGAAGTTCACTCTGCCTTCTCTATGCCTACCCTGAGTTGTCCCAAATTGCTGATTAACAACCACCTGACCAGGCTGACATGCTTCATTGAGAGCTAGGACCTTAGCTACACAGGGACACTTGCTGTCCTAACAAACTAGCTAGCTTCCCCACTTTCTGAAATGACATTTCGTACCTTCTCTTGTCTTCACCTTCTACACTCTCTCCCCCTGAATCCCAGCTAAAGAGGTAGCCTCAAAGTCTCTGAGACTATAGAAGCCAGAGAGGAACTCTCCCATCCCCTCACACTAATCTAGAAACATTTCTGAATTTCACCCAGTTTCTGTTTCCTCTCAGCTGTAGGGGAGGAAGACTCCCTATTCCTAACAAAATATTCCTTCTTTGGGCTCTGGATATCACCCTTTCCCCTCTCAAGGTATGTGTTCCTTTGAGTATCCCCTTCCTGTCCTGTATCATCATCCCTCCTTCTCCACTGTATCTTTTCTTTTTTTTTTTTTCATGTTTTAAAAAATACTTTTAATTGTGGTATGATACAATACAAAATGTCCATTTTAACCACTTTCAAGTGTACAATTTAGTAAAATTAATTACATTCACAATATTGTACTGCCATCACCACCACCATCCATTACCAAACTGTTCTCACCATTTTTAAGTATGAGTTACTCTATGTTGTGCTTTTTAATTTTTTTGGAGGTACCAGGGGATCGAGCCTGGGACCTCATACATGCATATCGGGCACTCAACCAGAGCTACACCTACTCTGCTGTTGTGCTTTTTTGATGCAGGGTAATTTTGGCAACTCATGAGGACTGATTTGGCTTGGTCTCCACAGAAAAGAAGTTAGATGTTGGACAGTCTCTCTTTTCTTTACTTCTCTTTGTGTGTGTGTGTGTGTATGTGTCGTGATTTACATGAAATAATATGCATACAAATAGCCCAGAAATTTGTTTCGTGCTCCTTTTCAGGCACTCCCCATCTCCATAGGTAAACACTGTTCTAATTTCTAGCATCATACATTAGTTTTGCTGTTTCAGACTTCATATAAAGGAAATTGCATAGTATGTACTCCTTTGTATCTGGCTTCTTTAGTTTAACTTACTTTTGTATGTATATATGACCGTTTGTTGTGTATATCACCCTTTTTTATTGCTGAGTAATATTCCACTGTATGGATATACTGCTTTTGTTTATCCATTCATCTGTTGATGAAATTTAAGTTGTTACTAGTTTGGGGCTACTATAGATAAGGCTGATGTGGACATTCTTGTGCCAGTCTTTTTGTGGACATATGGTTTCATGTTCATTTCTCTCGGATAAATACCTAGAAATGGAATTGCTGATCACAGAATAGGTATGTATTAAACTTCATAAGAAACTGACAAACAGTACTTGAAAGTGGCTGTACTATTTTTCATTCTCATAATAGCCATGTAAAAAAGCTTGAATTGCTCTGCAACTTCATCAAATTTAGGATTGTCAGTCCTTTTGATTTTAGTGATTCTAGTGGGTGTTAGGACAGTAAGTACTTGGCATAAAATTAGTGCTTGTTTTGGATTGAATTGTGTCTCCTAAAAGATATGTTCAGTCTTAACCCCCCAGTCTCATGAATGTGATCCTCTTTGGAAATAGGATCCTTGAAAATGCTATTAGTTAAGATGAGACCAACTGGAGTAGGGTGGGCCCTTAACCAATATGACAGGTGTCTTTATAAGGAGAGGAAATTAAGACAGACAGAGGATGGAGGGAGAGTCTGAGTTATGCCACAGCCATGAGTTGCTGACAAAACCACCACCAGAACCCTATTGACTTCAGAGGAAGCATGGCCCCACCAACGCCTGGACTTCAGACTTCTAGCCTCAAGAACTGAGACAATACATTGCTTTCTTTTAAGCCCTCCAGTTTGTGGTATTTGTTATGGCAGAGCCAGCAAACTAAGACTGTTCTCAAAAACTGTTAACTATCATTGTGATAAAAAAAAGGCTTAAGCACTTATTTTTTATAATGGGCACTTGACTGAGATCCTTCACTCCTGTAATCCTGTTTCTTCCTTTTTCTTGTCCTAACCTCTCCAAAAACCACGTTATAATAACCACTAGTATTGGCCAAATGTCTATTAGAGCATTATAGCCTTTAAACACATGTTCATATATTAAAGTACTGTCTTGGCTTATAAAGAGGACAGGGCAGAGACATCACCAGTGCCTTCCGTGATATACAGCAAGTGCTCAATGACACAGCTTGGCCTTTCTCCTGCAGCATAACCCTTCTTTGCTCTGGGATCTGTCCTCATCGTCCTGGACCTATGTTCTCCTTGGGATTGCACAGGCCCATGGCAGCCTCAGAGCTTACCTTCTATCAATGGGTGGGCAGGTCCCAGTCACCAGCTACTTCTCCAGTCCACAAACCTGGGTGTCCCTTCCTGGGCACAGCTTCTCTCGGGGAAGTTGTGGAAGAAACTGGGGGTCTCAGGCATGGTGGTGCCCATAAGGAGTGTGACCAGACAAGCTCTATGTCCTGAGCGGGGCTGGCTACCTGAGGGACGCCCAGGGCAGCGCGGTCCCAGCCGCTTCTAAGCGCGCCGCCGAGGAGCGTACTTCTTTCTACAATGGCAAGTCCTTTTCCCATTCTTGCATTTTTCTCCACTTCCCCGCCTAATGATCTTTCCTAGATTTCCCCCCGCCCCCCGACTTTCCCCTATGTCCACGCGGGCTGGGCTGGGAAGACCGCGGCTGGAGCGCCTAGCTCCGCATTGCTCGCCCTGCGGCGAGACTGGGCGGTGAGGCTGCGCACCAGCGGCGCTGGAAGGTCTGCGAGGCCAGAAGCCGGCGGGCTGGGCGCGCGCCTGGACTGGCCCGGGGCGGAGGGCGCGCGGCCCTTCAGTATCTCCGGGCTCATTGGGTGGCGCCCGTGCGCTCTGCAGTGCTCATCGCCACCACTGCCGTGGATCTCGTGGTCATTCTTTCCGAGTTCAGGAACCGCCAGCTCCAGAACGCAGGTGAGCGCCACGCCCGCTGCTAGGGTCAAGCCCTTACCTGCCCGCTGGTCTTGGTCTTGAGCCTAAGAGCCGTGCTGTCTTGTCCCTTCCCAGTCCCGGGCGCGCGGTTCGCCTCACTCTGACCTATTGTCCAGGTTTGGCGCCAAGTTGGCACCCAGAGTTAGGGTGAATTGCTGCGTCTCTCGATGTACGGCGGTTCTGAAGCCTGCCTTTCGCATCTGCCCAGGGCGCTGGTGGCGCATCGGTTGTGAGACGATTTGAACAAAGTTTTTCTTGAGCGCTTTCTGTCTGGGAGCCGGGGCTCAAGGAACCCATGTGCCTGGACGCCTTCGCTACCATAGCACTGCAGTTTGTGCCGTTCCCGGTGGGGCCCCCATCTGGCCACAGAAATCTCACAACCTTTGACAGCTCTCCCCTCCTCTCTCAAGCACTGTGGCTACATTTAGTAGGTGCTTAGAAAATATTTGATGAAATAATGACTGAATTAATGGAAGCATTCCGGTGGACTCTGTGTCAGAAATTATCACCAGATATCTGAAGTCCCAGTTCCACCATGAAATGCAGAAATTGCCTGCTCTGCTTGGCCTGTGCTAAATTGCTTTGAGGTAATGTGGTCTTTTCTGAAGACAGGGAATCAATCAATGGATTAACTGAAGATTAAAAGAATGATTTTACTGAACAGTGTTGCAATACTGAAAATATTTTCCCCTTTCAAACCATTATCATTCCAATTTCCCACACTTAGTTCTCAAAAGAAATCAAACTAGGAGGGTTCATTCTCTCCTGCTCCGGCCCTGGCAGGGTGTTGGAGCTTGTGGACCATTTCAGCGTGGGGAGAAGCTCAATGACCTGTTTGAGGATTTGAAATTTCCCAGCTGGTCTTAGGTGGCAAGCCAAACATTAGAGAGAATTAAAATGGAAAGATAGCAACAGAAAACCAATTGTAGAGTTTAAAATGCCCTTCTAAGGAGCCAGACCGATATTATTAACCTGAAGATTTTTCTCTAAAAAACTAACAGAAAATAAAACTGTGAGCCTCATAACATGGGAAACTTAACATTATGAAGATGTAAGCTGGGGCGGAGCATATCTGGCTCAAGCGGTTCAGCGCGCTGGTGTCCCACATAGGAGGTCCAGGGTTCATTCCCTGGCCTCCACATCTCTAAAAAAAAAGAAAAAAAAAAAAAGATGTAAGCTTTCACACTCAGTCGTTTCAACAATGCTGGCTAATATCTGGAATACCTTTCTCAAGGTATTATCATGTCCTTTGAGTAGAAGCTTATATATTAGGAAAGAGTAGGTTACGATTAGAAGACTGTATTTAATATTTTCGGTTCTATTGTCCTTTCGCTGCAGCCACAAACATTTATTACTGCATAGCGAGGCAGCAGTGATGCAGCTCAGGCTTCTTTCCTGGTGGGAGGGACTGGCCCTTGGGAGAACAAATACAAATTGAAAAAGAAAAAAAAAATTTCCTGGTGCAAAGAGGGGAAGATACTCCCCTTCTCCCTTTCTCTTTTTTAAAGAGGATTTTCTTTAGAAAACTCCTAATTGTATTTTTTCTCTGCCCATTTGAGATATAGGTAAGTCTTTTTCAAAGCTAAATAAGCCTCTTGCTGACTTTGCAACCCAGGAATGTCTTTCTCAAGGACGTCAAGGAAGATAGCATTCTTATTATTTAATTTCTGTGGGAGTTTAACTTAGGTGCCTGGCTCTAAATTATAATTATCTGTCCCAGAGATATGAGAAGTTTTATTCCTTTGGATAGAGGCAATTAATAAACATAAAGGCCATCCCAATTACCAGGTAAATTTAAGATGAACTATGTGTGACAAATGGTGCTGTCAAGTCCTCTTACCGGAGGGCTAGTTATGTTTATCTTGAGAATATGTATTTAATGGGTTGTATCTGCTCTGCTATATAAATGGCTGAATTTTCTTTCCGTCTTTGCAATCTCTTTAGCAGATTGCCTGTGATGCATCACATTCTACTTTAATGCTTATTCAATAATAGAATTGTTTTTCTTTCTCCTCTGTCTTTGTGGAGAGGGTTTCTTGGTTGGGAGAAGATTTTGATTTTAATTATATTTCCCCAACACCTTCTAGGTTCTGGCTCTGGCCGCTTTTCTCCCTGACATCTTGGGTGTTTAGAGAAGGGCTCCCTGCTTTGTGATTTGGGCTGCCTACCCTTCAGGAGGTGGCTAAGGGGAGGGGATGCTGCTTGGTTTTGCCTGAGGGAGACAAGCATTCTCTCCCCTCTTCTGTCCTGATGAGAGTGGGTGCTTTAGCTTTCTCTACAGGGTTCACTGAAATCTTAATGATTTGAGAGTGTGTTGAAGTGGGCAGTGAACATCTTAGCTGGCTGGTATATCCTCTGTTCTATATGTCTTACCTCCTGTTGTGTTTGCTACAGCCCAGCACCATCAAAAAAATTAACACTGTATCTAAATGATGGCAATTCCTGACACATCGGTAGCTGCTCCAGTCATGCAATTTAACCAGTTTTTATTTGATTTTTCATTGCTTTTTACTAGAGAGTGTCATGGAAAATCATAGTATTGAGTTAAACTAAATGACCTTGGTTGAGTAAGATTTCACAAGGTATTTAAAAACCCACGGCACACTGAATTGTTAACACTCATTCCATTCTTTTTTTTTTTTTTAAAGTGACATAGGGATATTAGTTTTATTTATTTATTTATTTTTTAAAGATTTAGTTATTTATTTATCCCCTCTTGCTGCTTGTGCTCGCTGTGTCCATTTGCTTTGTGTCTGCTTGTCTCCTTCTGTTGCATCATCTTGCCGCGCCAGCTCGCTGTGCCGTGCAGGCCAGCTTGCCTCCACCAAGAGGCCCCAGGAATCGAACCCAGGGCCTCCCATATGGTAAACGGCCGTCCATCCAATTGAGCCACAGCCGCTTCCCACTCATTCCATTCTTAATCAGGCTTTATTTTACTGAAAAGTTTGGCTTTACTTTAAAAAAACACATTAGGGACCTTTCTGTAATTATGTCTGTCTCCTTAAGCCATCTTAATTAAGAATGACTTAAAATGAGTGTAACAATGAGAACACCTATTTCCAATAACCAAGGTATACATTAGCATCACGGCATCTTTCTGAGGATGTCAATATGCTTGACTTGACTATTTCAGACCCAGTTCTTATGTGGGGTAGACCCTGCCTATACCTTTGTCTTTTGTAACAGAAATATTCCTGATGGCAATATAAATGGTTAAATTAATTATTCAATGTTTGTGGACTACCCTTCTGCAGCTTCTGTTTCTGCATGTGTGGGTTGACTTTCAGAGATGGCACTAGAGAAAATTGGACAAAGAGGCACAGAGCTGGGCGATGGGTACAGGCTCTGAGCCGACTGAGAAGGGAAGGCCAAGTACGCCTCACTCTGTCCTGTATGCCCAGAGCATCACAGAGAGCATAGCACTGGGTTGGCACTTCACATTTGTCAGAGTGCTGCTTGGGGGACTTGTCACACCTCAGACTCTCCTGACAGTGTTTGTGGACTTTTCCATCTTGCTTTCCACTGCCACTCTGACCTGGGTTTAGACCTAGCAAGAGCCAACACCTTGTGTATTTTTAACCTCTTTCTCTCCCTGATCTTCTGGAATGTTCCTCCATCAGATTCTTTCTCTCTCTTCTGTATTTTCAATCTCTTTCTCTTTTCCCTTGCTGTGCACGCACGTGCATGCACACACACACGGATCTCCTGTCTTTACAAGAAAGAGGAATCTTTCTTTCATTTTATGTCTCCTTTTGGCTTTGTCACTATCCCGCTCCTTCCCGAGGATGTTGACATTCCTCTGCTCTGCCTCATTGCTTCCCATTCCCTCCTCAGTCTCTGGGTGTGAAAGTGAGGACCACTCCCTCCTTAAAACCTTTCATTCCCTGCTTAGGCTTACACGATGCCATGTTTTGAGTCTCCTTCCTCTCTTCATCTCCCAGATGCCCAGACCTGAATCTTGGGAGTCATTGGCTCCTTCATTCCCCACTTTAAATCAGTCCTAAAGTCCTAATGATTTTGCTTTATAGTATTTCCCAGTTTTGTCCTTTCCTCCCTTCTGTACTCTTACCCCATCTTAGACCCTAGAGAAAACAATGTCTCTCACCTCCAGACTGCGTTCCCTGCTCCCTACTCCAGGCCCTGCTTCCACTGCCACAGGGTCACCCCAGCCTTCAGCCCGCCCATCTACAAAACAACACAACATCATCCAGCTTCCCCCACGTGGTTTGGTTTGCACAGCCCTTCATGGCTCGCCTAACCAGCTATCCTTACAGTCTGGTTGCCCTCCTCTGCCTCTTCTTACTTGTGCCAGCGTGAGCTGCTGCCACCACCCATGTGGGTTTGGTGTCTCCCTCCATGGCCCCCCATGGTGCCTTGTGCCCTGCCCAGCAGGGTACCTACCCACTGCATTTTGTTATCTGTTTCCCTCCTCATGGGGCTGCATACTTATTGAGAGGAGACTTTTATTGCATTTCTGACCACAGAACCAGACCCATCATAAGAATTGAATACAAATCTGTTGAAACAAATTGCAAATGGACAGGATACTAGGGAAGCCATTCATTTTGCTTCATGGGGTGAGGTAGGCCTCAGTTACAGTACTTAGTACAGTTTTCGTGGAATTGAATTGTTTTGAGCACTGAAAGCCCATTGTCCACCTCACTCTTGGGTTTGAAAGCTGACTGGCCTTTCTGATCTCTGATTGCTCCTGTGTGACAATTGTGCTCTAGGGACTCCTTGCAGGGAGTTCGCCCCCCTTGCTAGTGCAGCTTGTGGTTGCCACCTTAAGCTGCTTGTAAGTGGTCAGCCTGTACCGGGCAACTGGGCACACAGAAGAGCCCTGAGAGAAATTTTTCTTTATGGTAACGTTAAGCTGATTTCCTTTAGCCAAGAGGAAAGCACAACAGCATCAATTGTCCTTGACTCCATAAGCTCAGAAGCCCTAATCTGCCAGGCAGCAATCAGGAACTGTGGCCTGACAATGGAATTTTATGCCACAACTGTGTTAGAGAGGCAGTCTGGGAGGTGTTGTTTGTGAGTGGGCATATTGACATTTCTAGGATGTTTTGATGATTTGTAAGGAGAAAGGATATGAAACATTTGACTCTGGGGTTTCCAGGAAAGCATGGAGGCTTTGGCTGCTGATCACACAGAGCCTCGTCCAGGGTCTGCTCTGTCCCATCCCAGCAAAGCTACCGTTCCTCCAGGCACCCAGCACAGCTCAGAGTCTGCACCATCTCATATCCGGAACATGTGCGTGCCTTGCAGAGTTCCTAAATGGAATATTCTACCTGTGCAGGTGTTTTGCATCCCCAGCTGGATTAGGGCAGGGTCTACATGGCCCCCACTTCCTTGTCCCTCCCTCTCATCCATTTGTTGCTAAAGGAGTGAATGAGACACTTGAAAGTCCTTGAGGGAAATATTTAATAGAGCCACAGTCCAGGCTCTTCAGGAGTTTGCAGGGTAAGGAGGACCCCACTGTGTCCAGGCTTTATTCTACCATTGATCATGCATTAAGATGTACTTGGTGACAGGTATCTTTTGACTCACTAAGCCAAGTGAGGTTTGGAGTGCTTGTTATCAGCCAAAGACCAGACTGGGCTACCTTGGACTCCCTCCCTAATGCCTGAGATTTCCCACTGCACATTTCAGCTATGGATACATTATTATCTCTTCTCTGAGCAAAAATGAACACATTATAAATCCCACAATTCTGTCTTTAGCTGAATAATCAGGAAAGCTCATAATCCTCTTTAATTCCTCCTGTGTAGCTCTCAGTAACCCAGGGGTATAGATACTTTCACGTGTGACTGATTTTATTTTCAGAAAGTTGATTTTTGTATTTTAGACATGATATACCACAAAGCTCGGAAAATACTGAATGCTCCTACTGAGGTTTACGATTTGAAATACTTATTGCTGAAAGAGGAAAAATTAAGGAGTTGGGAAGTAAAGTCCCTGTTTTTCAGGAGTTTATAATCTAGAGGCAACATTCCACTTTTTTTTGATGACCTCACATCCCCTGAGTCTTCTTAAATCTTATCTCACAGGAATACCATTCTCAGGATATCAGCCTGTTTCTTGTTCTTTCTATGCAACTAATAATAATATAAAAAGCAACAGTAAATAACAGCTAACATTTAACATTTACTCGGGGCCTCAGGACTTACTATATGCCAAACACAAATCTCATAAAAACAACAAAAATCCTCACAGCTTCCATTCAAAGTACCCTTTCTAAATACCACTTTTCTCCTTCTCTTGTAGACAAAGCTGATTGAAAGCGCAATCTACATTTCAAAAGTTTGCCCTCCCACACTCAATGGAATTTGTCTTTGCTAATGTCACTAATGATCTCCTAATTACCATTAAGAGACGTCCCCAATGACCCCTCTATACTCTTGACTTCACGCCCCTTACACTACTGTTTCCTGGCTTTCACTTGCTTCTCTGCCTGTTCCTTCTGGCTCTTTCTCTGTTATACTGAGTAATTCATATAATCCACATCTCAGTTTCTTGATCTATAAAATGGAAATCACACTATCAACCTTAAAG
This sequence comes from Cabassous unicinctus, assembly GCA_029593785.1. NCBI lineage: Eukaryota > Metazoa > Chordata > Mammalia > Cingulata > Chlamyphoridae > Cabassous > Cabassous unicinctus. Next base: position 29,615 of record JAQZBX010011773.1, on the reverse strand, counting down.
TTTCAGTTTATGTCAATTGGGTCATATTTATGTCAAAGCACATGGTAAAAGTTATGGTGCTACACCAATTATTACTATTGTTGTTATTATTAAGTGTAAAGTAATAAAATACTACAAAATACTACTGATAGTTTCCAAAAGGACTCTTTTGGTAGTTATGGAAGAATGATTTGTAATAAGCATCTCAATTATTTATTTCTAAATGGATGCTTCTTATGTTCCTAAATATATTTTCTTCTTAGGTTGTTGAAATACCCCATCACAATTTTTGTTTTTAGTAAACCTTTTATTTTTTATTAGAGCAAAGTTAGAGTTCAGCTCAGCCCTTGTAGGATTCATCCTAGCACCCTGGGGTGTTCATAAATAATGTGATTTGGGAAGGAAACACTCTCTGCCCTCAAGGAATTCGGGATCTAAATTAAGAGCTAAAATTATTATAGAAATGCATCATTTTAGTATGTGCAAGAAAATCAGGTTTTTAATAAATTGTCTATTCAATTATTTCAAATGTCTAGTCTCAGAACATAATTAATAAGAGTATCTCACATTCAGTTATTTCTTATGTCCTTTCCCATGCAAGACTCCAGTTGAGGCGATCGGAGATTCTGGGATGGAGGAAGCCTGTTGCTTGAGTCTGGTGATTTTGTTCAGCCCCTCCTGATTACCAGCTCCATCCCCTGTGATTTTCCCCAGCCACAGGCCAACTCAGGTCTTCTGGTTCCCACTCCGTGAAGTGCCACTGCCCCAAACAGCTATGGCTTTCATACCAGACCTTTTCTCTGGCAAAGGACCAGAGTGTGGCAGGTGCCCCAAAATGTATTGCACATTGAATAGGTGGAAGGACGGAAGGAAGAGGAGGTCAAGGCACAGGAAGTTTAACGTCATTAGAAATGATATGTTCTAATAGAGGGTTATTTATGATAACCCTCATTGCAGATTGTTTTGATTTGTTTAATCACCTGTTCTTTGAGACTGTGAGCCTTCTGAGAGCAGAAAGTTATCTGTCCGGCTCACCATGCTTCGTCAGAACTGGTATAGAGTAGATACTCAGAAATATTCATTGCGTAAATCAATGAACAGCTACTTCTACATTGTCTTTTAGCTCAATAACCAAGGACAATTTAAATCCAACCTATACTCTTGACTTCACGCCCCTTACACTACTGTTTCCTCTTCATTGGGCATGGAGGGTGGGGACAGGGTGGGCAGTAGCTTTATCTTCAAGAATTCTCCTATCTGATGAAGACTGCATAGCTCAGCATGATCTCACTCTTTCCTGGATCACCAGATTCTTGTTAAGAAATCTACTTTCCCGGAAGAAGGAGAGAGGATGGAGGGGGCTGTGGTTGATGTGTGTGTGAAGGGATGTGCTTTGAGTATGAATAGTAGAAGGGAATTCCATATTAGTGAACAAAGCCCTGCTTTCCAAGTCTCTCTCCACTAATGCACCCTGTCTGATGAGGCAGATGGATATAAGGTATGCCAGGACTAATGATTTAAATATTCATTAGACTTTGGTGCAGAGGGTGATGAGCAGTGCAGTGTGCATCCTGATTGATTTCTCACCTGCCTAGGGAAGAAGCGGGTAAAGGACTGGATCCCCCCCTGGAATATCATCCAGCTAGGACCAGCTTCTTACAGATGGGAGACAAAACAAGAATTTTATTCACTTAATTTGGAACCGCATCAAGAAAGCCTAGAGATAGTAGAGCATCTGGGCAGATAACTCTACAGCAGGAACTGGTTGATACCAGCCTTTTAGGAACAGCCGGAGCAATAGGAGAAATTAATTGAATCACTTTTCATGTGGAGTCGAATTTGTTCTCCCCACTACTTACAAGCTGTTTGCTGCCTCTGGGGCATTATTAGGGGATGAGCCACATTAACACCGCAGAGCTTGACTCCGCTTTCCTAGGGGAACAGCTGGCCAAGCTGGCACATGTGCCAGCAGCTCTTGACTTTCTCTGCATGTTCTTGCAAGAGCCAAAAGCTTGTTTGCTGCTCAGCCAGGAGACTGGGAGGCCCTGCGAAGACCGAGATTCCTGTGTTGGAAAGAAGTGATTTTCTTTACAGGCACAGCCATGTCTGGGGGGAGAGGGAAGAAAAGCCTCCAAAAGAAAAGAAGGAAACAGATGAAGCAATAGACACGGAGAAAGAAGTTCGTTCACTTTCCCAAGTTCACATAGTCAGACAGTGGCAGAACTGGCATTACCTCAGGTCTTTCCATCTCTCGGCGCCACCTCCAAATTTCAAAAGGACACTCAGAATTCTGGGAGGAGACAAGGGCTCTCCATTCAGCCTAATCCAGGAAATTTGAGAGGAAACTCTTTGTTCTCTTGGGACCCAACTGCAGCCTGTGTAGGGGAATGAGTGATTGAAATCCTCCAGTGGATACAGAGAACCAGGCTGAGAATGAAATGGATAGAACACAAGACACCTCTGAGTCCCAACCAGCTCATCAGGTGTGCATTTCTTACCTTGCAGTGCCAAGCAGAAAGAAAATTCGGGAGTATATCTTATGAAGCAAATAGATTACTAAAATATTAGAATAGGAAGGACTCTAGCAGTTCAATCTAAGGCAGGATTTTCCTCCACCATCTAGCCTCGACTTGAATGTCCTAAAAGACAGGGAGCACAATACTTCACAACTGTGCTAATTGTCTAAAAGTTCTCCTTTTCTGTTCAGTTACAACCCATCCCCCTCTGACCCTCACCTAGTTCTGGACTCAGGAATAGTTTGGTCTTGAGAACTCCCAGAAAGCTCAAGACTTCTTTTCTGTCAGTCTCAGTGAGGTTAACTCCAGGCCTCTTTGGCCAAAATAGGCACTTCAAGAAAGCTGCCTGTGAATTTGCCAGGGTCCTCAGGCAACATGGAGCATGTTTCATGGAGTCATCCTGGAGAGAAGAGGAGAATGTGTCTCAGGAAGGGGGAGGGGCTGGGGGTGGCCCTTTCCCTACCCTCATGGGTTAATAGCTGCAAATGGAGTCTACTTCACCTGAAGGTCCGACTCAGGTGAACGCCTGGCTGGAGGGCTCTGAGCCTCAGGTTTTCTGAATCCCCTTGAATCCAGACCATAGCCTCGCCTCTCTGATTGCCATGCTTTTTGGAACCATTTCCTTCTGCCTGATCCTCTGTGGCATGTGTAACAGGCACATGTGGTAGTGGAGTGTCAGCATCCTTGCCTACCAGGGAGCTCCTCCTCGAATCCATTCCATCTGCACTGTGTGTTTGGCTGCTCTCTAGCTGGCAGCTTGCTCTTACCATGTGGCAAGAGGCCAGAAGACCTGAACGACCATGAAGACCATGCCAAACAACATTGTGTTCCCAATGACCCCTGACAGCAGGAAAGTGGGTGATGGGAGAACAAGGGCAACCAAGCTTGGATCCTGGGATGAGTGGCTCTGGAGTGCAGGTCTGAATTCACCCCTAGGCCCCATTGGAGAGCCCATCTCCTTGGGTCAGGGATAGATGAACAGTGCTGGGCATGTAGGAAGCTCCCAGTAAGGCTTAGCTGGTAGGAACAGAAACAGTGGCAGAAGCAATAAGAGCACTACTATAAGAAACAGGGTCTTTGGATTGAAAAAGAGCTGGGTCCAGGCCCTCCAGCATATCCCTCATTGACCTCTGAGCCATCTTCCTTCTTCTATCACTGTCTTGGATCTTCAGTAGCACTTGATACTCAGTGCAGCTGTAGACTTGTCACCTCCCTTGATCCATTTTGTCCTCATTTTATATCCCTACTGCTGGCCTCAATATGTGGCACACAGGAAATACTTAGTTTTTCAAGATTTTTAAACCTTCATCTCTTTGTTGTCCTTACCCCTCAAATATGTAATAGCATTATTTAATGGCATCAAAATGATAAAAATTCCATCAAGTCCCACTGACATGAAGCTTCTTCTCTGCTCCTGGTCACTTCCCAGCTAGTTGTTTAGAGTTTTGGACTCTTGTTTGATCATCACATGGTAAGCTGTTATCCTCAATTTACAGAAGAGAAAGTTGAGACTCAGTTTATAGAGCTAGCAACTGACAGAGTTGGGACACTTGAACTCAGATCTTCTTGCATCTAAGTTAACTGCATTTCCAGCTATTTTCTTTTAAAAATACAGTAGATGCTCGAAAAGTACAGCACTTGGTGAATGAAACAAATGGCACTGGGGTTGGAGCTGCTCATGCCCTGAGCTTCATTTTGCCCAAACTTTCAGGTTCTTGGTACTTTATTCACATGTCAGTGTTGGTTATAAAATGAAGTCCTTGAGGAGCAGAGCCTGTGTGTGTTTTTTTTTTTTAAGATTTCTTTTATTTATTTATTCCCCTCTCCCCATTGTTTGCCCTTGCTGTGTCTGCTTGTCTTCCTTGTTTCTTTAGGAGGCACCAGGAACCGAACCTGGGACCTCTGATGAGGGAGGCGCCTAATCACTTGAATCACCTACATTCCCTGCTATGTTGTGTCTCTCATTGTTTTTCTTTTTGTGTCTCTTGTTGCATCATCTTGTTATGTCAGCTTGCCATGCCTGCCTGTCACGTCAGCGTGCTGTCTTGCTCATCTTCTTTAGGAGGCATTGGGAACCTCCACTCCTTGCTTTGTTGTGCCTCTCATTATGTTTTTCTTCTTGTGTCTCTTGTTGCACCATCTTATTGCATCAGCTTGCTGCACCTGCCTGTTGTGCCAGCTCACTGTCTTCTTTAGGAGGCACCAGGAACCAAACCAGGGACCTCCCATGTGGTAGGCAGGAGGTCTTTGAGCCACATCCACTTCCCACATGTGTTCTTTTTGATTAAGCCCTGTCTCCTCCTTAGGGCTCTGGCCCAGAATGTTTCCTGAAGCATGTTCATCCATGGCTGTTGTGATTTCCTGAGCCTCTTTCTGGCTGGCTAAGCTTGATGATGCTCCATTCAGAGGAGAGAGGCTGTGCAGGAAGCCTGGGACTATATAAGCTAAGCAGGAAGTGCCTCTAGAAGCTGTGACACAAGGAGGGCAGACAGCACCCCCCACTTGCCAGGCATCTGTCAATGTGACAACAGGGAGTGCAGATCCCAAAAAAGGCATCCAGGGGGAGACTGGAAGCATATGGCTCCCATTCTCAAAACCTTTTTACTCCAGCTGCAAAATGCAATTTGCATTTAGAAAAATGATTTGAAACACTTAGAATGTAGTCTGTTGACCAGTGGGGAGAAAATGCAAAAGGAGAGTTTGTCACATAGACATGCAGAGAGGTATTGGGGGATGGGGATGGTGGAGAATCCACATTCCTGAATTTCAAATTCTCCTCCTCCAGCATACTTGCTGACACTTACATAATGCAAAACCCCTGAGCATCTGTGTCTATCGTGAAAATACTAATCACTTGTTGAGTACCCACTGTATGCTTAAACACTTTACATCATTTGTTAATTTTTACAAGCTACACCATGAGTTAGGTATTATTATCCCCATTTCACAAATGAGAAAAATGTGGCTCTGAGAGCCCAAGTAACTTGATTCGGTGTTATAGCTAGTAAATGGCAGAGATGCAATTTGAACCTGAATTATGGGTCTCTAATAGTTGCTTGGTTTCCACTCCAAACGCTATAAACATAACACAGAGAAGGATAGAATGTTCTATAGAATAGATGTCATGGGATCTCACACTGACTCTTACTCCCTGATTCCTGCCCCAGGTAATTTGTTCTTGGTAAGTCTGGCATTGGCTGACCTGGTGGTTGCCTTGTACCCCTACCTGCTAATCCTCGTGGCTGTCCTCCATGACAGCTGGGCCCTGGAGGAGGCACACTGCAAGGCCAGTGCCTTTGTGATGGGCCTAAGTGCCATTGGCTTCGTGTTCAACATTACCACCATCGCTGTTAACTGCTCTTGCTAAATCTGTCACAGCGTGGCCTACCAATGGATCTACTGGCATTGACACCCCCATGTACATCTGCCTTGTTGGGCTCCTCACCCTGATGGCCTTGGTGCCCAATTTTTTTGTAGAGTCCCTGGAGTATGGCTCATGAGTCTACTCCTGCACCTTCATCCAGTTGGCCAGCATCCACTACACAGTGACAGTGGTGGTCGTCCACTTCCTCCTCCCCATTGCTGCTGTCTCCTTCTGTTACCTGTGCATCTGGGTGCTAATGCTCCAGGTCCACTGCAAGGCCAAGTCAGAGAGCATGCTGTGCCTGAGGCCCAGCCATGTCCAGAGCTTTCTTACCGTGATTGCAGTATTTGTGATCTTTGCCATTTGCTGGGACCTGCTGAACTGCATTTGACCTTGCTGTCACCGTCAACCCAGAAGAAATGTCTTCTCAAGTACCAGAGGGACTCTTTGTCACTAGCTGCTTCCTGGCTTATTTCCACACTTGCCTTAACGCCATCATCTACGGGCTCCTGAAACAAAACTTCTGAAGGGAGTACAAGAGGATCCTCTGGGCCCTGCGGTCCTCATGACACTACTTTCAGGATGTGGAGGGGCTGCAAAGTCAAGCTCCCCATTATCAACGACCAACACCCTGTCTACCTTTAGCCTGGATTCGAGGCACCCTGGCTGGAGTGACAAGCTCATGAAATGGTGGGAGTGGTTTGCTGTCAGGGTGATATCAGCCAGCCTGCTGTGCCCATCACCAGCATGTGGCTTGTGGAACTTCATCCTCTGGACAAGAGCTCCCTTGGTCCAGGATGGTCAGTGGATGCCTACCAGTAGGGGGAGCCAAGTTCCAGTGAGCACAGGCAGTGGATTTGTCAGACTTTCAGTGTCACACTCTCTCAGTGATGCATGGGGTTCTTGGCACGTGCAAGTACCAAGGAAGGAACAGAATGAGAGAAGCCTGGGACAGAAGAGGCCAATTTCTTCTGGTGGGCTGCTCCCTCATCCTCCTGCTTCTGCCTCCTGCCTGCTTTCTCCAGGAATGGATTCTTTCTGTTAGCAAAAATTAGAGAACAAGGTCTTCAGAGGACAAGCATCCCACATTATTCTCTCCATTTGTGCTTCCTTACACACACATAACACTACACCACAACTCCATGAATTAACCCAGAAATACACTAAACACACATACCTACCATACCACAAAAACACTCCTCAGGCATTTGGAGCACAAAGTCTGCCTGGCTTCTTCTCCTGGTTCCGATATGTTCAAATTGTGTGACTGGAACCAAGTCACTTAATCTATTCCTCAATTTACCAGTCTTACAATGTGGACCATGAGAGTGCTTTCCTCCCAGGATTGTTGTGCTGCACATTCTCTGGGACCACAGTCTCCCAGGAGGACCGCCTTGGAGATTAATATACATTTGATATTCTTTAGAATTTTGGTGTATTTTCAAACAAACATTTGCCCATTTAATTTACAGATCCAAGAGAGGGACAGTAAATTTAAAAGATCTAATTGGCCTAATTCCCTTAGCAAATAAATTCAGACAATAAATCTAAAATTTTCCAAAAGGCACTTGTGTTTTTCTAACATAAATTAAGTAAAACTATACATTGTTTTTTTCCCAATTTTGGGCACCTAAAAAATTATAGCTAGTAATACAGACCTCTGTTTCTTCCCTTTGGAAAATCCTACATTGACAAATTCTAATCCTATCTGGAGCACATTCATAGCATATCAGTGCAATTTATTTTATGGTTAAAGTTTGGAAACTGATGAGTTCTCTGAAATGCTCTGAACCAGGCCACAATATGCATGATGGCTTAACCTGATTTGCAGCCAACTCAACAAAGGACCTTGTGAAAGAAGCACCCTGCCTTTGGCCTCCTTCCAATAGCCAGTGTCACAGCCAGACAACAGGCCAGGACTGGGAAGGGGATTTTCAACAGCTGCTGCAGGACTGGGGAAGCAGTTTGTCCCAGGCTGAGTCAGCTGCCTCACTCTGCAGGTCTTCTGTGGGCTGCCTCACCTGGTGGGGACTGGTGCATGGTGTGAGGCAGATGTGGCCCTCTGGGCATGGTCCCAGCCCTGTCCTGTGGAGATGGACTTCTAAAGCAGGGTGAAGAGGCTGCTTTTTTAGTAGACACCTAACTATTCTTGGTCTCCAGTCACATCGGTGTTAGAGAAGGGACAGTCATGATACACACGAAGGACAGGAGGAAGACGACCACAGTAACAGATACAAGATCATTTAACATTGAGTGCTTCCTGTGGGTGAAGTATCATTATCCCCGTTTAATGGATGAGGAAATAGAAGCTCAGGTTAAGTAACTTGCCTGCATTTTGCGTAGATCCACCTTAGCTGAGTATACATGGGAGAATCTGGGGCTCTCTGCAGGCCTCAGTTTCTCCATTTGTAAAACAGAACCATCACACCTGCCCACCAGCAGAGAGATGGCAGAAGACTAGACTAGTGAGACATGCATCCATTACGAGGCAATGTGTGACTGCTGAAGATAGTGGCTGCTTCATCGAAAGCTCCATTGTGTAAATATTTCATAATGTACTTATTTGACAGGCACACCTACTGTGGTGTCAATTTAAATTGCCTCTAAGCAAACATTTTTTCCCATCAAGATGCTCTTAACTTGCTTTATTATCCAGTCACATTATCTCAGAGGGGTCTCTTTCTTCCCTGGGAACCCCCTAATCAGGAGGTATTTACTCTTCAACAGCCATAGAAGCAAGTTTTTTAATTGCACATGAAAGCTCAAAAAACAAAGCCTTCTTAATATTTGACCAAGTTGTAATTAATGAATAAGGCTCAGTCCAGCTATCAGCCCAAACACTGAGCCTATCCATGATGGTAGGTGATGGATGCATTTTAAGGAAGGCTTTTGTTCAGGGAAATGAATCTTGTTGTGGGGCATGAAAGTTCCCTAGCCCTTGTGTCTCTTTTGCTATTTATTTTCCTTAGTGTGGGTTGCAAATCACATCATTTTCTTCTGAATTCTGTGAAGAAATTGTAGCCCACTCCTGGGCTGATCTGACCCCGTACGTGTGTGGAGAAAGCCACTATATGTAACACCCAGCACCATCCATGGGCACAAAGCCCCACCTGGGTCAGGAGAAGAAAACATGTGGGGCATACACGCTGCTGCAGAGATGCCTGCCAGCAAGACTTTCTGAACTCAGCTCCTGGCAAAAGGACACAGTGAGTCCTACGCATTTGTAAAACATTGTTCTTTCTCCTTCTCTAGCTGCAATGGTGATCTAGGTAGGCTGACTGAATACTTTTGAGAGTGAAAGGGGGCACTGTTAATAATTATTAATTATGTTAATAATTATGTATGGATAGCAGATGCTAATCAGACTGTCCCAGGCAAACTGGGACATGTGTGCTCCGTAGGCTTAGGGAAAATCCAGGAAAAGCTGCAAGAAAACTTCAAGACAATAGATCTGGCAGAACCAGAAAGTGTAATGCTAGCTTCTGTCTACATGAAGCTAAATGCTTACAGGAAAAATGAAACAATTCAGCAAATTAATGTTTTAAACTGAAACACTTATCTAAATGCCGTATGCCTTCCCCTCCAAGCCTTGTTGTGAAGACTCAGTGGAATAATGTTTGTAGAGTGCTGAGAAGGGCTTACCCTGGAGAGAGTATGCATCACCGTCAGCCACAAGTGGCACTAGTGGTAGGTGTGGGAATAGCAGCACCAGCGGTAGCATTCATAGCAGCAGTAATGGCTGTAGTGCTGGGTCATAGATGTGTTAGTGACAGGCCCCTCTAAGAGGGCCACAGCTCATCAACATGAGGACCCTGGTCACTTGAGGAAAGGATAGCCAGGGGAAGACAGGAGCAGGCTGGTATGGAGAGGTGGTGGAGGTGCATGAAACCCATTGCAGTTTGGGTTGGCAGCATGATACTGGAATCTTCATTAACTTCTAACACCAACTTCTAACTCTACTGAGACTGAGGTCCGTTTTCACAGGTTAAAGGCACGGTTGCCACAAGACTCCCCTCTCTTCAAACACCATCTCCAAGTTTGGGGTTTCTCAGGGTCACCCACATTTCTGACCAACAGTTTACAAATTCAGGGGTCCCCATTACCCCTTCAGGTTCAATAATTCATTAGAATAACTCATTAAACTAAGGAAAGTGCTATTCTTATGATTTCAGTTTTATTAGAGCAAAACAGTTTCAAATAAAAAGAGCCAAAAGAAGAGATGCATAGGGTGAGGTTTGGGAGAGTTCCCAAACACAAAGCTCTGTGTCTTTCCCTGTGGAGTCAGAATGTGTCAGTCATGCTTGTTTATGAAACTCCATACAAACTCTAGACACTCGAAGTGTAGAGTGTCCATGACTGATAATACACATAGATGTGCCAGAAGGGTGACACATTGATGTCTATTACCAGTCAGGAAATCTTGCCCAAGCCCTGGCATCCAGAGTTTTTATTAGTGCTTCATTACATAGGCACAATTGATTGACCCAATACCCATGTGACTGAACTCAGCTTCTCCATGGAGGTTGGGTAGATTGGATTGATATGATGCAACTCAAAGCCCTAATCTCCTAACCACATGGTAGGTCTCTGCCAAGGTCAACCCCCACCCTCAGACTGCCAGTGTGGCCATCCCAACCCTGAGTCATCTTCTTAGTATAAACTGTTAAGTGTTGTCTGGGACCCACTATGAGTAACAAAAGATACTCCTTTCATGGGAATTTCCAAAAATTTAGAGAGTATCCCCCAGGAACTGGAGACAAAGGGCTGTCAAGTTCTATGTTATACAATAGGATCAAACACATCTGGAATTAAATACTGACTTATAATTTACTAGCAGGGAGAACTTTGCCTCATTATTTGAATGCTCTGACCCCCAGACTTCTGATCTGTGAAATGTGAGGGATAATAGCGAATTCCTTTGGTTTCTAAGAGGATTAAATGGTGTAGTGTAGTCAAGTGTCTGGCATAGTGCCCAGCACATAGTAGGTGTTCAGCAAAGTGCTTGTCCCATTCCTAGAACTTCATATACAATGAAAGAAACTATTTTAGGCAAATCTGAGGGACAACTCATATGCTTTGTACTCTTTATACTCATTTTCCAAACCGGGTTCTTGCAGTGGTTGTTGTTTTAATCCACACTGAGCACAGTGCTCAGAAACCACTTTGAAAGAAAATAAAATCTGAGGTACATTAAACCTTAAGCATTATACATTGATTTCTGCTTTAGTCTTGTTTGGCAGAACATGCCTTTGTAAATCACACCTGACTTCTTACCCTATGGGTCACCCAATCCCCGTTTTCCTCCCAGCTCTGCATCTTCATTATGTGTTAAGCTCTCAGATCAACTCTCAGTGTGGGGACTGAGGCATGGCAGGTGGTCATGGATGCATAGGTTAGTGCAGGGGTTAGTGCAGGAGTTAGTGTGGGTAGGGCCAGGATCTAGCAGAAGGCTTACTTAGTAGTTTCACAGCTGTGTGACCATAAAGTGCCATGGCTCAAGTTACATTTTGGTAAGATTAATCTAGAAGCAGCAGGTAGGATGGATGGAAGGAAAAGATACCAGGGGTGAGGTACTATTTAGAAAACTCCCAATTCTATAAACAGTACAGAGAAAACTCTACTTGGGGTGATTGCAGTGTGAATAGAAATCAGGTGAGCAAAGATAGCAACACTGCAGTAATAAAATCTACAGGTTTTGATATCGGTTATAGCAAATTATTAATTAATACTTCTACATGGAAATTAAAATTGCCATTACTTTTTTATTTTATTTTATTTTTTAAAAAGATACTTAGATTATACAAATGCCACATAAAAAAATATAGGGGGTTCCCATGTGCCCCACTCCCCACACCTCCCACATTTTCCCACATTAACAACATCTTTCATTAATGAGGTACATTCATTGCAATTGATGAACACATTTTGGAGCATTGCCACTAAGCATGGATTAAGGTTTACATTATAGTTTACACTCTCTCCCACACAATTCTGTAGGTTATGACAAGATTTATAATGGCCTGTATCTGTCATTGTAATGTCATTCAGGACAATTCCCAAGTCCCAAAAATGCCCCTGTATTACACCTGTTTTTCCCTCTTCCTGCCCTCAGAACCTCCAGTGACCACTGCCTCCACAGCAATGATATAATTTCTTCCATTGCTAGAATCACAATAAGTCTATAGTAGAATACCAGTAAGTCTACTTTAGTCTATAGTTCATTCCCCAATCTTGAGGATTCTGGGATGGTGATGTCCACTCCACTTCTAATTGAGAAGGGGCTGTGTTCTCATAGCACCTATGGCTGGGACTCTCTTGCTTTCAGTTGTAGACTCTCTAGGTTCCTTGGTATCGTAGTTGTCAATCATCACCTCAATTTTAGTTGTACTGGTTGAGTCCAATGAACTGGAGAGTAGGTGTTGCAACTCTAGTGACATTCAGGGCCCACCTGGCACATGGACAGCCCAAAGATTTAAGTCTCTTGGACTTACACCTACCAATGCTAGTACTGATTATAAGTTCAAATAGAAGGTCAGAAGAGCCATGTGTAGGGAAACCACAAACGAGTTCAACTCTGTCACTCTGGGGAGCATAAATTCCAAAGTAGGACCCACTGTCAAGTCACCAGTCCTGAGCTATTAAGGAAGATAGTGTCTGGATGTCTCCAAAGCACTCAGGGTTCCTGCTATTTGGGGTGGTATCTACTTTGGCAGTCAAAGAGATCCTGCCTCAGCAGGCATGCATAAGCATAACCTCTGGAATGACCTCCTGAGTCATTTTGAATTCTCTTAGCCATATAAATTCATTTGTCTTTACCTTTTCCCACTTTTGGTCAAGGTCTGTTTCCAGTTGCATTGCTAGTTGGTGCTTGGTAGTAATCCCTCGGTGCCAGGAAGGCTCATCCCCAGGAGTCACATCCCTCTCCGGGGGGGAAGGTAATATATTTATATGCTGAGTTTGGCTTAGAGAGAGGCCACATTTGAGCAACAAGGAGGCTCCCAGGAGGCAACTCTTGAGCTCCCTATAATACTAGGCTAAGTTTCAATTTCAAGAGTAAAGTTTCATATGTACAGTCATCAATATAAAGGACCCATCAGTAGACCATCTTCCTTCACTAATCATTGCCCCTGTTCTAGGGGGATTCTTGCTGATCCATTAGAGAATGTGGCAGAGGTCCCCAGGATGGGAATTTGATGTTCCTTCAGTTATTGTGTGAATCTTCACCCACAGTGACAATGCCCCATGAACATTTGAACACATTTATATGCCTCATATGTATGCCCAGGTGAGCTTTCTCCCATGTATCCTCCATCACTGACATCCTGCACCAATGATCCTCCCCTGCCACAGTTGTAACCCTTCTTTGATCCAAAACTTCTTCAAAAATAAGCCAATAAAATAGCCAAATATGATTAATAAGAAAATGAATACTAATGATAGTTTTAAAAATAAATAAAATACAAAAAAAATTTAAAAATTAAAAAATAAAAATTTGGGATAATAACAATAATGAAAAAATATTTAAAATTTTAAAAAACATTTTTCCTTTCATCACTATAAGATGTTTTCCTAAATGTACAGTGACACTGTCTTCCATTTATTCACCTAGTGTCTTACTTTTTTTTTTTGTCCTCAAAGAAGATTTAGATTACAGAAAAGTCACGTACCAAATACATCCTCCCTCATTTCCCCCTTCCCTTATTAATGACATTGTATATGTGGATGGTATCTTTGTTACAACTGATGTACAAATATTTAAACATAGCTACCAACCATGGTAAATGGTTTACATTATGGTTTACATTTTGGGCCATACACTTTTATAAACTTTGATGCAGTTCAAAATGGCCTGTATCCATCATAGCAAGATCATGTAGAACACTTCCATCTCCCCCAAAATGACTCCTGTTCCATCTATTCTATTCTTTCCTCCCCCTCCCCTTGAGGCCCATGGCAACCATCAGGCTTCACTCCTTGAAGGAAAAAATTCATAGTTACTTGTAACAACACTTAGGGCTTGACACATTGGTTTTGCTCCCCTATTAGGCACCGCGCATGCTCTGGAGAGACCCCTGCTCCTCTATTTGAGAATATACCGGGCACTGCCAGGGTGGGAGTCCACCACTTTGCCACTCATTTTGTGGGTCTCCACCCACTGATATAACACGCTATGGCAAGATGAACACCCACACAATCACTAGAAACCTGCCCCAGGCTTCACTTGCCATATTGCCAAAAGAGCATTCCAGACATTGTAGTTTCAACCATGTACCCACCAATCCCTGGTGTTCACCCGCTCCCTCCCCCAACCCTCCCTCCAGTTCCATGGACAGTCCAACCCACCATCCCCACCCCACCCCCTGACATACTAGCACTGCCTAACCTAAAAGTATCATTGCACCACTGTCATGTCCTTCCACTGTACAATTACACACTTCCCCCTTATCATAGATTTTGCCCATGTGGGCATTGGCTGACAACCTTCTTCTCCCTTTCTATTTCCTGTAAACCTATCTTCCAAACTCTAGCTCAGTGAGTCTGCTCAATTTGCTTAATTTATATCAGTGAGGTCATGTAATATTTGTCCTTCAGTGCCTGGCTTGCTTCACTCAGCATAAGGTCCTCAAGATTCATCCATGTTATTCTGTGTGTAAATACTGCATTCCTTCTTACAGCTGAGTAATATTCCATTGTATGTATATACTATAATTTTTTTATCCATTCATCTGTTGAAGGGCATTTGGGTTGATTCCAAGTTTTGGCAATAGTGAATAATGCCGCTATGAACATTAGTGTGCATATATCTGTTCGTGTATTTGCTTTCAGTTCTTCTGGGTATATACCCAGCAATGAATTGCTGGATTGTATGGCAGTTCTATAGTTAGTTTTCTGAGGAACCTCCAAACTGTCCTCCACAGTGGCTGCTCCATTCTACATTCCCACCAACAGTGGATGAGGGTTCCCATTCCTCCACATCCTCTCCAACACTTGTAGTCCTCTTTTTTTTAAATAGCCACCAGTCTAATGGGTGTAAGATGATATCTCATTCTAATTTTGATTTTCATTTCCCTAATAGCTAGTGATGTTGAGCATCTTTTCATGTGCTTTTTTAGCCATTTGTATTTCATCTTTGGAGAAGTGTCTGAATTGATTTGGTACATATTCAAGCAAGAGAGACTGAGTTTAGTTCAAAAGTATCTATTAAATAATTTCACCTTTGGGATAAATGGAAGCTTGGAAATTAAATTAACTTCAGATAAAGATTAATGAAAAATTAGATTATGATTCTGAAACTCATATCCACAGATGTATCAAAAGACTTAATTAAAATTAATAAAGCATTAAATTGTCCAGTAAAAAGTGCTTGGACCTAATCATACCATAGGAGATGAAATAAGCATTATCTCAACTAAACAGTTGTCCTGTATCATGAATTATAATTCAGATTGAATCTTTTTACTTATCTCTTGTATCAGGTGTATTCTATTTCAATTTGTGTCTATTAACCCACAGAATAAATAATGGAGTTTCCAATATAAAAAAAGCATGTTTTAAATCTTAATCCAATCTTGTGGGAGTGAACCCATTGTAAATAGGACTTTAGTTAATGTGTGGCCCAGCTGAATGAGGCTGGTCCTTAATCCTATAACTGAAGGCTTTATGAAGACAGTCACAAGGAGGAGAAGCTGGCAATCAATGGGAGCCAGAAGAGGAAGGAGAGGACATCACCATGTGTACTTCCATGTGACAGAAAAGCCAAGGGCCCAAGAATTGCTGGCAACCAGCCTCAGCATGCCAAATTCTTCAGGGAGAAAGGATGGTTTTGCTGAAACTTCAATCATGGACTTCTCCTAGCCTCAAAACTGTGAACAAATAAATACCTGTTGTTACACTAACCCATTGTAAGGTTCCTTGTTAGCAGCAAGGAAATTGAGACAGTGGGAAACAAAAATAAAATTGACTTTTGGATTATACCCCTTTAGTACTGCTACATACCAATCATACCTTATTACTTCCTTTACATAGTCAGCAATATGTCTTACTATGCACTATGAAATCTAGACATTGGGAATACAAAGATTAAAAAGATGTGGCCTCTGCTCTAGAATTGACAGATTTGTAAGGGAAATAGGCAAACTGATACAAAATATGTTACTAGAAGTATTGAAGGAGGATAAATACAGGTATAAAACCCAGGAAGAACGAGCTAGGAAATGCCTAGAGAAATGCAGACAAATGCAGATTTCTATGCTCAATAATAAAGACACAGAGGAACATACCATGCAAAGGGACAGAATGAACATAGGCATAGAGGCAAAAAAAGAACACAAAAATGGTGGGAAATAAAAAATATTTGAGCATGGGAGGAGGACTACATTAAAGAAGTGAAAAGAATATTCTTAAACATAACACATTGCACATTTTTTTTTCAGAAAGTAAATACACTGGCAACACTTGGAGAATGAATTTAGATGAACCAGACTAGAGGCAGGGAAACCAGCTGGGCAATCATTGCAGTGAGATATTGCAGTGAGACCTAGGAGCTTTATTGAGAGTAGTAGGGGAGATGGAGAAGAGGAGGGTGTTGTCACGAGACCTCTGGGAGATGGAATCTATGGGATTAAATGACTACTTGGATGTGGGGGCTTGGGAGGAGGGAGTAGAAGTGATGGAGAAAGAGGATAAAGAATAGAGGGTGAAGATTCTATCTTAAGTGGCATGATGTTGCCCCAAAACAAGAGAAGGAATAGAGAAAACAATGGAGGGGTGCTAAAAGAACTTGGGCTGATGGAGAACAAACAATTCAGTTTGGGATATGTTGATTTTGAGGTGTCTATGGAATATCCAAGTGGAGACCAGTTAACACTGAAATCAAATCCTGAAAGACAGTGATTGGAATTTTCAGTGTTTTAAAGTTTACCATGTTTATAATAATTGTGATATATTCATTACTTATTTTTGGATTTCATATACATGATTATTTAATGGATCTTTGTGGCTCAAGCATTTCAAGGTAAACACTCAGCTCCTCAAGAGTGGCATCTGATTGTTGAAAGAAAGGAAAAAGTTGGGATTTCAAACAGAAACAATAAGTCTTAGGAAATACCTAGCTTTCTGAAGTCCAACAACTTACAAGAAATGTATCAGTTGGTATTGTACCCAACTGTATGTAACATCATCACATTATAATCAACAACCTTGAAAATCTCTTAGTCCAGGTCAAAGTGTGATAGTTGGTATAGCAGTTTGGGAATTTGATGTAATTATGAATTCCAAAAATACAATTGGATCATGCTTGTAAACTGATCTGTTAATCTGGGCATAATTAAGTTATGATTAGGTCGTTGACTGGGCCATGTCAGTAGGGTGTTAAGTCCCACCCCTTGGTGGGTGGGGAATTGAATATAAAAAGGCAAGGCAAGAACAGAGTGGAAGCAGTTTTTGAGAAGCAGTTTTGATGTTGGAAAGAAGGCCCCAGGAGAAGAGAAGCAAGCCATTCGCCTGATTGTCTACAGCTGACCTTGTGGAGGAACCAGGAGCTAAACCCAGAGAGAAATGCAGCTCCGGGAAAAGAGGAACCCCAGAGACTGAACCCTGGCAAATGCCGGAAGCTGTCTTGCTCTAATACATGGCAATGGACTGTGGTGAGAGAAGAAACATAAGGCTTTATGGCCTGGTATCTGTGGACTTCTACCCCAAATAAATACCCTTTGTAAAGACCAACCCATTTTTGGTATTTCACATTAGCACCCCTTTGGCTGACTAATACAGTTGGTTACCCCATTTACAACAGAAGTTGAATAGCATTGGTTTAAGTGAATAAGGCATTCATTTTCCTCAGGTAATACAAAGTCCAGATGTAAGCAGTCCCCAGCAGGTAGAGCTGCTCAAGATGTCTTCAAGGATCTCTTTCTATCTTGTCTTCTCTGCTGTCCTTAGCATTTATTGCCTTATGGTTGCAAGATGGCTACTCCACTTCTAGCCTCACAAACATCTTCCAGGCAGAAAGAAAATGGAAGGGGAAGGGTAACTAGAAAAAGCAAAGAAGCACATGACAGCTGACTTGGCTCCCTTTCAAAAGCTGTTCTGAAAATTCTACCCAGAACTTTTTGCCTAAAATTCTTTGGCCAGAATTGAATTCATGGTGACCCCCAGTGAAAAGGGAGTCTGAGAAGGTTAGTATTTTTATCTGTACATATTGTAACCCCACACAAAATCAGGATGCTGTTGATAAAGAAGGTAACCTTCTTTCTCAAAGAGGAATTAACATTGTCTGCCACAGGAGCCAAGGGAAAATGACCATGGAAGCAGCTATCACAAAACTGCAGTTCTCTAACTACTTGGGGCTCAAAAAGTCTTTTGAAAATGTGATGAGATCTGTGGCTTCTTTTCTCTGGGAGGGGAGGGGGGAAATGCAGCATGCCTACACACAGGGAAAGTTCAGAACCCAAGGTCTGCCCAAATTAAGAATTCTTGTCTTACTTCACAGGAGAAGGACTGAATGCCCAAGTATAGCTTACACTTACTTAACCCACAACCTCTCTGAGATAAGTGAAGTGTTTCTCAGGTCATATCGGATTGGAAGCAGCAACATAGAAGGGAAGGAACTTTTAGAGTCTCAAATGCCAACACTAGAATTAAATGAAAGTTAAAACCTAATAGCAAAGGAAGAGGAAACCAAACAAGTTAACCTAGAGTTCTACTGTGAATGGTCAAAGGGATGAGTCATGAAGAAAGATTAGATTATATCCCATGTCTTCAATTTAAGAAAGTAGAGGAGTGCATACTATGTTCAAGTTTTTCTCGTTAAGAAAACTATTTAAATTAACCCTTATTACCTAGATTATTAGAAGCATAAACTTCTGGGGAACTTCCATAAGCCTCGTCCATTGCCCTGCTAAGCTGTCTCATGTCTCATGGGATTGGTAATAAGGGAGAAAAAGTGTTAAATATCTAAAACACCAAACCAAAGTCACAAAAGTCAGAAGAGAGAAAGAAGAGAGCTGTGAAAACAGGAAAGCACAATCCTAGAATACCTTAGCTGGTAGATTTAACTTGTGTGTGTGTGTACACACACATATAAAGAATACAAAAGAGACTAAAAAAGAATCATCCATCACTTTGAAAAGAGCTGGAAGAAATCTATTTTGTAAAGCCAAATATAATTCTAAATTATCAAAGAGAATTTATTTTTAGACTTTTGCCTTAAGTTGAAAAATGAGGAATTTTTCATTACCATTGGCTTGTTCTCCTTAAGTGCTTTAGGAATCTTTAAAAGCATGTTTAGAATGAGCATGTTGTGCATTTGTTATTGGCAAGGCACAGGGTTGGAATCTTTCCAGGAAACACAGATGGCAACTGCAGGCCCTGCCCTCAGGAGCTCACCATCCAGAAACAACAATAAAACAAATTCATAAATGGTTCTAATAAAGCAAAAGACAGTGAGTAACACTAAGAGTGTGTATTGGGGGTTCTGAGAAGGGAGGATCCTCACAGAGGGAGGGAAACAGAAACTGTTCCCATGGAGAATGTGGCACAGGATCACGGTCTCTAAGAATGGGCAGGGCTCAAACAGGCATACAGGGCCTCCTGAGTATGGGCAGAAAAGTAGGAATCATATTTGTGGACACCAAGTCATTGGATTTGGCTTGATGATTGTCAGCATCAGTAAGCCTCTTGATCAAGCAAAGTTAAGTTGATTTAACCTGCTGTAGTGAGGGAGAACTCAGTGGATACTATGAAGGGAGTGTTAGTAGTATCTTAGAAAGGTGAGGTCAAAGGAATGATATTTATAAGGTCTAGGGGTCTGGGTTTAAGTGGTTTAAAACAGGTCTTCCAAGGTGAGTAACTAAATGGGAGTGGGCAAGGTCTGTGACATAATATTATAAGATTATGAAGCAAGTCTTGAAAAGTAAACTGTTGTTCAATGAGATGCGGTTTGCCAGGTGAGCAAGCTATTGTCCTAATAGCCGACCTGTTTGCTGAGATGAGCAAACTCTTTGCCTGGACAAATTAGTTTATAAGGATTTCCTGAAGCAAACAGTGCAGTTAGTTATTGATATACTACTTCATGTTCTTGGGCAAGAATTTTCATGGAAGAAATAATGGCCATTTTGACCCAGGTTGATGATGTTCAGGAACTGGGTCTGTAAAAATGGTGCCACGGATGAGAAAGAATAGGACAAAAGAGAAGAAATAACTGGGATCAGGGGACTCTCTGTCCGAAATGGATTGAAGAGCGAGCACAGCCACACCATAAAGTGTGGCTTTTGTTTGGCTTTAGAACAAAGAAAATACATATGTGCATATGCAAAGGCAATAGATATGTTCCCAGTTATGTGACAGTTTACATTTTACTAAAATCAGCAAGTCTTAAAGGTTAATGGCTCAGTTCTTTACATTCCTGCATGTAGCAGACATTGTAAATCTTATCTAACATACAAGATACTCAATAGAAGCTCAGGATGTTTCCCCACTCAGCTCCTATTAGATCTTTCAGTATCTTGAGACTAGGCTCCTATCAGATCTTATCTCAGTGTCTTGAGACTGGAGGGCTTGTCTCCTACATTCCAGGGTATCTCCTACATTCCAAAGTGACCTGCTTTCTGTCAGTAGTCATGGCCTTTAATTGAAACTCCATCACAGGTGGTCTCAGTTCTCTATCCTGATAGTTAAAGTTTGAGAAAGAAAGTGGTCTCATTGCTCAGGTTGGGGCCTAGGATGGGCTGGAAGAAAATGGGAGACCAGGCCCGGGAAGTGGGTTTTTCCAAGTTATGGGATTTAAGAGTTCAGTTTGGGGAACATGGCCAACCGGTTTTGCAGATAAGCCTCAGATCTCACTAAAACAACAGAGAAAAAGCCAGAGGCTGTCGTGGGGACCTGCTTTGGGATACAGCAAACCAGGACATTGTTTTACAACTCCCAGAAGAGAGAGAGTCAGAGTGATGAAAAAGCCAAAACAAGTAATCGTGAGTTATTAAGCCTCCTGGCTGCCAGGAAGGGCTCCTTTCCCCCACCCCTGAGATATTAAGTGAGGGTAAAACTCCTGTTGAATTGTACCTAACTGAGAGTAAAGCAGATGTCTACCTCCATGGGAAGGTGCTCTGAGTCATCTAGTAGGTTACTGGACAGATAGGGAAGCCAGGGGGAAATCATGGGTTCCTTATTTGGTGTCTGGAAGTGGCACACATATCCGGCCCTCAGGGTGGACAGACTAGGTGGAGGCCCTGGCTCCTTGCTCCAAACAAGAGTGTGATGGCAGATTCCCTGTGAGGAAGAGGGGTCTGGGAGGGTGGAGAGTGATTTCTTTGTGGTGAGTTTAGCCAGCTGCCCCCCCCCCCTGAATATTGGAAGGGACCCCAACTTGACAGGGAGAGGGGAGGGAGATCACCTCAGGCAGGCTGTCATGCCCAGCTGCCTAGGTAAAGAGGAATTACATCAGAGAGGAGGCAGAGACAGGCAGCTGATCAGCCCCATTCTGGCAGACTGCAGGGAAACTAATCTACCTGAGGGAAAAGGGGCAGATAGCCTTCTGAAAGGCTCATTACCCTAAGGAGGAAGAATAGGTCAGTGGAAGGAT
Organism: Cabassous unicinctus; assembly: GCA_029593785.1. Lineage (NCBI taxonomy): Eukaryota > Metazoa > Chordata > Mammalia > Cingulata > Chlamyphoridae > Cabassous > Cabassous unicinctus. The sequence goes on along the minus strand of JAQZBX010011773.1, from coordinate 8,176 downwards.
TCCTGCCTAGCATATAAAAGGTCCGTGGTTTGATTGCTGGCTCTTCCTTGAAAAGTGATCCACCAGGTTATCAGGCATCCAGCTGAAACTTTATGACAGGGAATATATAGACATTCTCTTTGTATTAGCTTTTCTTGGATCTCTTATTTATTTATTTATTTTTAAAGGGTTCCTTTCTTTTAATTCCCTTATTTTACTCACTAAAACCTAGTTCAAAACCTGCAGAGGGAAGGCTACAGGGTGAGTGATTGATGAACAACAGCATCCTGAGAAGATCCTTAGGGGTCTAAGAGAGAAGCTGTTTTTCTGTGTTTAATTTTGTTTCTTTTAAAAAAATTTTCTGTCTCCTTTTTAAAAAATGAATTGCTGCTGTCTTGTTTTTCCTTGTTGTGTATCCTCTTCCTTTGTTTCTCTGCTTGTTTTTTCTTTTGTTTACTGATTAACTCTTCCTATGCTATTTCTTTTCTTTCCTTCATCTTTATATCTATTTTCTGTTGTTGTTATTTCATTCCACCTCTTTTATTTGGTCTCCAATTTTTCTTGTTTTTCTCTCCTCCTTTTTTCTCCGTTTACTTTCTTTTTTAATTTTTTCTTTCTCTCTTTCCTTTTTTCTTTTCCCCACTTCTCACCATTCCAGCCTTTTAATTCATTCTATATATTTTTCTCTATTCTGTTTCTTGTTTCATTCTTTCTATCCCACTTTTCTAATCTTATTCTTCTGTGCTTCTTACTTATGATAATTTTTCAATTTCTTAGGTCTTGTACAGTTGCTGTCCTACCTTTTACTATTATTATTACTCATTTTCTCTTACTGTCTCTTTCCTTTTCTCTGGTCTTAATTTTTTTTTCTTTTGAAAGAACATAGAGAACAATAAGGAAATAGAGCAAGAGGAACAAAGTGTCAAAATGAAACTTTATCACACACCAAAAACATCAACAAAATAAAACTATAGAACAGAGAAAGAAGCTAATCAACTGAACAAACCCATCAAGATAAACAGATGCCTAGACATCAACAAAAAATTACAAGACATTCTAAGAAACAGGGAGACATGGCCCAGTCCAATGAACAAACTAAAAACCAAGAGGAGATGCAGAACATGGAACAACTAATCAGAGATGTCCAAACAAATATCATGAATCAACTTAATGAAATGAAGGAAGAAATTAAGGATGTTAAGAAGACACTTGGGGAAATGGATGTGACTCAAGCAATTGGTTCTCGTCTACCATATAAGAGGTCCGGGGTTTGTTTCCTGAGGCCTCCTGGTGAAAGGCAAGCTGGTTTTCTTGGAGTGCTGGCCCATGCAGGAGTGCTGGCCCACACAGGAATGCTGGCCCATGCAGGAGTGCTGGCCCATGTGGAGAGTTGGCGCAGCAAGATGATGGAACAAAAAGAGACACAGAGGAGAGACAACAAAAGACACAGCAGACCAGGGAGCTGAGGTGATGTGAGAGATTGAGTGCCTCTGTAACACTCCAGAAGGTCCCAGGATCAGTTCCTGGTGCTGCCTAAAGAGAAGACAAGCAGACACAGAAGAACACACAGCAAATGGACACAGAGAGCAGACAATGGGGTGGGGAGGGAGAGAAATAAGTAAAAAATCATTAAAAAAAGAAGACACTGGGAAAACATACTGAAGAAATGGTAAACATACTTAAAAAGATAATGGATAAGATGGTGATGAGTGGAAAAATGCAAGAAATCAGATATACACTGGAAGCACACAGCACCAAATTTGAACAGGCAAGGGAAAGAATCAGCAATGTGGAAGACAGTACATCTGAAATCAAAGAGATAGTAGAACAGATAGATAAAAATATAGAAAAAATCATCAGGGACTTAAGAATTTGAATGGCAACAGGAAACACACAAACATAAGCATTATAGGCATCCCAGAGGGAGAAGAGAAGGGAAAGGGGACAAGAGTGTTAGAGGAAATAATGGCAGAAACCTTCCCAACACTGTTGAGGGAGAGGGATGTACATGTCTGGGAAACCACACACACCCAAAACAATATAAATATTAACAGGCCTACTCCAAGACACATACTTGTCAAATTGTCCAATCCTCAAAACAGGGAGAATACTGAAAGCACCAAGAGGAAAGAGAACCATCACAAAAAAGGGAAGCTCAATAAGATTAAGTGCTGATGTCTCATTTGAAACTGTGAAGGCAAGAAGGCAGTTATGATATAGTTAAGGTGCTAAAAGAAAAAGTTCCAATCAAGAATTCTTTATCCAGCAAAGCTGGCATTCAAAAATGAGGGAGCATTCAGAATATTCACATATAAACAGAAAATTAAGAGAATATGTCAATAAGAAACCTGGACTATGAGAAATACTAAAGGGAGTTCTACAGATTGAAAGAAAAAAACAGGAGAGAGAGAGTTGGAGGGGAGTGTAAGAACTACTAAAAAGATAAAAAGAGAAATAAAAGCAACATATAGCATACATAAACCTAAAGAAAATATGGCTAATGTAAGTAATTCCTGGGAAATAATAACATTAAATGTTAATGGATTAAACTTACCAGTCAAGAGACACAGATTGGCAGAATGAATAAGGAAGTATGATCCATCTCTATACTGTCTACAAGAAACCCACCTTAAACCCACAGATGCAAGGAGGCTGGAAAACAATTTTTCAAGCAAACAATAAAGCAAAAAAGGGCAGGAATAGCTATACTAATATCAGACAAAATAGACTTTAATTTCAACACTATTGTAAGAGACAAAGAAGGACACTATATATTAATAAAAGGTGCACTCTACCAAGAAGAAAGAACAGTCATAAATATTTATGCACCTAATCAGGGTGCCTCAAAATACATGAGGCAAACACTAGAAAAACTAAATGGAGAAATAGATACCTTTGCAACTATAGTGTGAGACTTTAATACACTATTATCACCATTAGATAGAACATCTCAACAAAGAAACAAAGACTTTGAATAAAACATTAGAGGATCTGGACCATTTAATAAACATATACAGAACATTACACCCAAATACAGTAGGATATACATTCTTCTCGAGTGCACATGGATCATTCTCCAGGATAGACCACATACTAGGCCACAGAACAACTCTCAATGAAGTCAGAAAGATCAAGATTATGTGAAGTAATTTCTCTGACCACAATGGAATGAAGCTGGAAATCAGGGCCAGAGAACCAGATTAGGCAAAAAGATATGGAAGTGAAACAACACAATCCTAGACATACAGTGGGTCAAGGAGGAAATCTCAAAAGAAATCAGTAACTACCTTGTAACGAATGAAAATGACAACACAAAGTATCAAAACCAATGGGATGCAGCAAAAGCAGTATTGAGAGGGAAATTCATAGCCATAAATGCCTATATGAAAAAAGAACAAAGAGCTAAAATCAAAGACTTAACTGCACACCTGGAGAAATTAGAAAAAGAACAACAAACTAAGCCCAAAGGAAGTAGAAAAATAGAAATAACAAAGATTAGAGCAGAACTAAATGAAATTGACAATAAGAAAACACTAGAAAAAATAAACAAATCCAAAAGCTGATTCTTTGAAAAGATTAAGCAAATTGAGAAACCCTTAGCTAGACTAACAAAGATAAAAAGAGTGAAGATGCAAACACACAAAATAATGAGGAAGGGTATATCACCACTGATTCCACAGAAATAGAGTATAATAAGAGGATACTTTGAAAAATTATATGACAAGATGGATAATTTAGAGGAAATGAACAAATTCCTAGAAACGCATAAGCAGTCTACATTGTCAAAAGAAGAAATGGAGAACTCAACAGACAAATCACAAGTAAAGAGATAGAATTAGTCATCAAAAGCCTCCAACTAAGAAGAGCCCAAGACCAGACAGAATTCACAGGTGAATTCTACCAAGCATTATGGAAAGAACTAACACCGGTCCTGCTTAAACTCTTAAAAAAAATTGAAGTAGAGGGAACATTGCCGAACTCATTCTATTATGCCATCATCATCCTAATATCAAAGACAAAGATGCCACAAGAAAGAAAAACTATAGACCAATCTCTCTAATGGACCTAGATGCTAAAATCCTCAACAAAATTCTTGCTAACTGTATTCAACAGCACATCAAATGAATTATACACCATGACCAAGTGGGCTTCATCACTGGTATGCAAGGATGGTTCAAAATAAGAAAATCAATGTAATACACCACATAAACAGATCAAAAGAAAAAAACCCACATGATCATATCTATAGATGCAGAAAAAGCATTCGACAAAATACAGCAAATTTTCCCAATAAAAACACTACAAAAGAAAGGAATGGAAGGAAACTTCCTGAACATGATAAAGGGTATATATGAAAAACCCACAGCTAACATCATATTCAATGGTGAAATCCCAAAAGCTTTCCCTCTAAGATTGGGGACAAGACAAAGATGCCCACTTTCACCACTTCTATTTAACATAGTGTTAGAAGTACCTGCTTAAGCAATTAGCAAGGAAAAGATATAAAGTCATCCAAATTGGAAAGGAAAAACTAAAAATTTCACTATTTGCAGATGACATGATCCTATGCATAGAAAGCCCTGAGTAATCTACAACAAAACTTCTATAGCTTATAAATGAGTTCAGTAAGATCACAGGATATAAGATCCATGTGCAATACTAAGTAGCATTTCTGTAAACCTATAATGAGCAATCTGAGTAGGAAATCAAGAAAAAAATCCCATTTACGATACTATCAAAAGAATCAAATATCTAGGAATAAATTTAACTAAAGATGTAAAGGACTTATATGCAGAAAATTACACAACACTGTTAAAAGCAATCAAAGGGGACTTAAATAAATGGAAGAATTTTCCCTGTTCCTGGATAAGATGACTAAACATCGTTAAGATATCTATCCTACCCAGACTGATCTACAGATTTAATGCAATCCCAATGAAAATCACCGCAGCATTTATTAATGAATTGGAAAAACTAACTATGAAATTTATTTGGAAGGGCTAGAGGCCCAGAATGGCCAAAGACATATTGAAAAAGAAAGATGAAATTGGAAGAATCACGCTACCTGACTTTAAAACATGCTACAAACCTACAGTGATTAAAACTGCATTGTATTGGGACAAGGATAGTCATACTCACCAACAGAACCGAACTGAGAGTTCTGATATAGATAAGGCCACCAAGTGCATTCAACTTGGAGAGAATGACCTCTTCAACAAATAGTGCTTGCAGAACTGGATATCCATATCCAAAATTATGAGAGAGGAACACCATCTCACACCTTATACAAAAATTAACTCAAGATGGATCAAAGAACTAAATATAAGAGCGAAGACCACAAAGACCTTGGAAGATAATGTAGGGAAGCATCTACAGACTCTTGTAGTAGGAAATGGTTTCATGAACTTTACACTCAAAGCACAAGCAACAAAAGAAAAACTAGATAAATGGGACCTCCTTAAAATTAAAAACTTTTGCACCTCAAAGTGGTTAGTCTAGAAAGTGAAAAGGCAGCCTCCTCATTGGGAGAAAATATTTTGGTAATCATATATCTCATAGGGGCCTAATATTCTGCATATATAAAGAAATCCTACACCTCGAAAATAAGAAGACAAACAACCCATTTTAAAAATGGGCAAGGGATTTGAATACAGAACTTTCTTCTTTCTATTATCGTTCACTTCTCCCTAAGATGCTCTGAGTTCAAGAAGCTTACATATTATAAGCAGAAACAATTCTTGTCTTTGTACAATATCATCTGTATATACTGGGTTCTATTAAAATATACAGTCTCCAGTGGCTATTGGTCATTTATAACTCATGCAGATGTATCTGTAGCTGACGTCTTCATTTCCCCTTGGTTTTCCAATTTTTTAAATTAGAGAAGTTGTGCATTTTCAAAGCAATCATGCATAAAATACAGGATTTGCATACCACCACCAATACCTTGCACTGATAGCAATTTTTTAGAATTTTAGAATTTTATTTTAAACAGTAGTTACCTTTGTCATAATTGATGAAAGATTATTAAAATAGTTATATTATCCATTATTTACATTAGGTGTATTTTCCCTACCACACACCACCCTATTATTACCACCTTGTATTAGTATTGTACATTTACTACAATTCTTGAAAGAACATTCTTAATTTAAGATTAAAAACATGTTTTCCCCCTGGGGTACATAATTCAACCTACCACACCCACTGTCCTTTTAAATTCCTCATAGGTCAGCATCTTGGGAAGAATCTTCTTTCAAAATCATCCAGAGACAATATTCTTAGCATTTGTTCTTCATCTAGCCCTTGGGGTTACATAACTTTGACCTATAGTCAAAAGAAAGTGCAGTTGCTACCCAAATGCAATAGCAGCTGTCCTTTGCTCTGCTAGTTCTCACCAGCCCTTTGTTTTGTTTTTTGTTTTTTTTTAAAGATTTATTTACTTTATTTTTTAAATTTATCCTGTCCCCCAATGGTTCTCTCATCTGTCTTCTCATTGTTTGCTCACCTTCTCCAGGAGGCACCAGGAACTGAACCCAGGTCCTCCCACATGGAAGGTGTGCCCAATGGCTTAAGCCACATCCACTCCCCTTGGGCTGTGGTGTCTGCTGATTTGTGACATCTGCTCACTTAGGCATCTGCGCATTTCAGCAGGTGTGGTGTGTAGCTCATTGTGGCAGGTGCAGCATCTGCTCATCTTTTTTAGGAGGCACCAGGACCCAAACATGGGACCCCCTATGTGGTAGGCAGGGGCCCAATTGTTTGAGCCACATCCACTTCCCAGGTCTTTTGTTTTGCCTTTTATAGTTACCAAGTGGGAGTTAGTCCACTGGGACCCACTAACTGTAGAGTTCACCAGTTAAACTCTCCAGAAACTCCCATGGAAATACCATGCACTTTCTTCTCTTTGGGGGAGGGGAAGTTGTGGTACTCAAAACAGTGCTGTTTCCAAAATTCCTGCTCATATAATTCTCCTTCCTCCATTCTTTAGACTCTTTTGTATCCTCATTGTAGTTTAGGGGTTTATCAGTCATGCAACAGATTTTTAAATATTTCTTTAAAAAATCTGCATATTGAGGAGGCTCTAAGATGGCAGAATAAGGAACAGCAGGCTGCAATCCTCCTCCAGTAATTGTGGGAAGGTAGGCAGGTTTACCTGGCAGAAGGGAAGCCACAGGACTGCAGGTTTAATTAGAGAGGGTAGCTAGAGAAGGGAGACCCAGTTGGCTGTGGGAAATGGAAGCCATAGGAGATGAGGCACCCAAGCCATCTCAGAGGGTGAGGGAAGCCAGGGAAGTGACTTAGCTGGAAGACCAGTGTTCATCCAAGAGTGAGGAAAGTCCCCATCCCCTGGGTGACCAGGGGAGCATCCCAGTACCAGCAGGCTCTTAAGGTGGGGGAGCTGCAGAGAAAATAGGTGAGGAGGTAGCCCTGAAACAGCCTGAAACAGGAGGGGGGAACTGATCAGGAGGCTGCCACATCTACCTGCCCTGGGAGAGAGAGGAAATGGGTCAGTGAGGGGTGGCCTGACAGGCATCTAACAGCCCAGGAAAGTAGGAAGCCAGGAGAGGTAAACACCAAAACAATAGAAGCCTAACTGGCCTGAGGTAAAAGAGGGTGGGCAGAGGCAGATGAAGAGCCTCCAGAAACCTTCAGAAGCCTAAGCTAACCTATGGAGTGAGTGTATCTCAGTGGTTAAACTCCTGCTTCACATATACAAGGTCCTTGGATCAATAACCAGTATCTCCTAAAATAAGAAAAAAAAATTTTTTTTTAAGTGAAACTGGCCAAGTGATAAAGGGGGCAGGGAAAGTCACCCCAGGAGCTGCAGGGAATAGGAGTTGAAGGACAAGCAGCCTCTGGGCAAGGAATTCAGACTGAAGTTTTTTTATTTAAGTTGATTTCATATGTATGTATGTATGTATTTTTATTCCTTCTTCTTTTCTCTGCACCTGGGTACCTTACCCGGGGAGGGCAGGCTTGCAAGCAGATTGATTTGTGAGCACTGGTAGCCTGAGACAGTTGCTAGTGGTCTAAGAGGGAAGATTGTTTTTGTTTTTGTAGTTGTTATTTTTCTCTCCTTTTTTCCCTCTCTTTTCTCCTTAAATTATTTCTTTTCTTTCTTTCATTTTTCCCTCTTCCATTGTGTTTCTTTGATTCCACATTCTCTTGTTTGGTCCTCATTTTTTTTTTTTCT
>JAQZBX010011772.1:0-42192 GCA_029593785.1 Cabassous unicinctus | reverse complement strand
AAAAAAGTAAATTTACAAATGTGTGGAGACAGAACAACACCCTCTTAAATAATCAGTAGGTCAAAAAAGAAATTGCAAGTGATATCAGTATGTGTATTAAGAAAAATGAAAATGTGAACACAATGTATCAAAACTTATGGAATCCAGTGAAGGTAGTCTTGAGAGGGAAATGTATAGCCCTAAATGCGTATATTAAAAAACAAGAAAGATCTAAACTCAAAGATTTAACTGAACAACTAGAGAAACTCAAAAAAGAACAGGAAACCAATCCCAAAGCAAGCAGAAGGAAAGAAATAATAAAGGTTAGAACAGAAATAAATGAAATTGAGAACAGAAAAACAAGAGAGAAAATCAACAAAACCAAAAATTTGTTCTTTGAGAAGATCAATAAAACTGACAAACCCCTGCTAGACTAACAAAGAAAAAAAAGAGAGAAGATGCAAATAAATAAATCAGAAATGAAAGGGGGGAAGTTACAAATGATGTCACAGAAATAAAAAGAATCATAAGAGGATATTATGAGAAACTATATTCCAACAAACATAATATTTTAATAAGCTTATTTTTATTTTAAAAATTTGATGAATGTTGAGATTGATAATTTTCTTGCTTTGAACTGCTTATTTGCTCTTCCATGTATCTCCTTTACATATATTTTCCCATTTATTCAGTTAGGTCATTATTTTCTCTTTGGTGAATTTTTTAATAGATTTACATTTTAAAAGTTTTTAATTGCACTAAGAATTACTTCCTATGTTCTTATAATATTTATAGTTTTATGAATGTGATTTTTAAGTTAAAAACACTAATAAACCTGAATCATAAAACACACATAATTAGTGAAGATTCGAATTTATTAGAAAAATTTGCCAGTTTTCCTATTTTTATTTCCTTATATATTGTTTCACTTTCCTATATTTTTCAATATATATATTCATGTAATATTTTTTATTTCACATATTTTCTATAAATCCTAAGCCTGTTATATTCCTTCTTTTTCTCTTATTTTCTCAGTTTTTACAATATCTTAATTATTTTACTCTTGCAAAATCTTATATGTTGCATTCTTAATTTTCACTCCTGATTGAAGATGTTTTAATTTTCTACATAGAAGCTGACAATTTTAGAACATATTTTATTTAATATTTATTTTATGATATGAAATATAAAACTTTGAAATTAAAATTGGACTTGCTGGACTTGCTTTATAAAGACCTATCTTTTCATGGTATAATCTCCTGCTGTATTTGTCATGATATTTGATATAAAAATATAAGCCAGCTTTCAATATTATCATTTTGAAATTCTTTGTTTATGTATCAATGAGTATTTGTTTGTCATGAAGAACACATCATTATGGTTAGGCTTGTGTGTCAATTTGGCTAAGTAATGGTGTCCAGTTTGCTCAAGCAAATGCTGGCTTAATTGAGGAAATTCACATCTCTTCATTAGCCAGCCAACTTCTGGAAAATTGATTTTAAACCTTTATTGGAGTTCCCCACCTGCAGCCTGTATTATATAATTTAGACTCATGTATTCTCATAGTCATGAAAGACAATTTTATAAAATCTCAGATATTTACATCTATCTTCTTTTGGTTTTGTTTTCCTAGAGGACCCTGACTAATACAGCTTGCTACTGAGAGAGGATCTTGAAAAACTAAATGTTAAAAATGGCATTTCTTAATTGGTTGTGGAGTTTTTGCAATTGGCTCTATACTTTGATTAGATTCAAGGCATTAATAACTATTTCCCATAATCAAGATGCTACAGATAGTCCATGGTATGAATTGGAAATAGACATATGCAAAATACCATCACTGGATATACATATTTCCATGCTTGTGTGTGGCAAGGCTCTGGGTGAGAGTTACTTTGAAACCTTAACAGAGGTAAAAGGTATAGTAATATTGACTGGTTATTCCTATACTTTTAAATAAAAGAAAGGAATGAGTTGAAGGCTTCAAAATGCAACTTATGCACTGCATGAAGGATGTGAAAGTTTCTATGTGTGTCCTGAAAGAAAATCTTTTTCCTGTAGCCATGGATCTGGGATCTCTGAAATCCAGAAACAGAGTCTGATTATACTAGTAGCAGTGTTAGAAGAGAAGTAAATTCTCAGCCTTGCAATGTAACTGCTATTAAATTCAAGGAATTGACTGGAAAGTAATAGAATCCTGAAAATTGGAATTTGGACATATGGGTTGATAATGAATCCATGAATTCTACTGAGTCTTTACCAGATAAACCTATAATCATCTGCCTGACAAAACAGTTACCTTATCTTCATTCAACCATGAGGAAAGAATCATTTTGCCTCCATCCCTCCATGTGGAACTGGCCATCAGACCTCCAGACTGCTGTGAGGAATCAGATACCCAAACACCGGTTTTCCCTGAGAATCTGTTTCCTGATCCCCAGTCTGTACCAAGGAGTCTGCCCTCCAACATCCACCTGAAGAGATTAATCTTATTTCATCAGATGAAATCACAATGAAATGCTGGGAGGTGATTGGTTTGTAAGAAACTTCTAATCCTTCTTGTTATCCACACCTACAAATCCTTTTTTCTTTCAGACTTATAATTAGACTGAAGTCCCAAAATGTCCCAAAAATGTGAGATGCAATGTATGGCCTATGAGGAAATGCACTATACTTCTAAGTAATTGCATGAGTTTTCCAATTTAGATAGACAGAATCAGAGAAATATATGCAAGAATGGATATTAATTGTGCAGGATATTGATGAAAGAAATATAAAGTTAGATCAGACTGAATTCTATGATATGGGTCGCCTCTTTGGTTGTTTCCAAGGTCCAGAATGTATAATTGGAATAGACATTAAGCAACTAGAAGAATCCCCACATTGGTTACATGACTTGTGGAGTGAGTGGTAGTATAATAGGAAAGACCAAGTGGAAGCCACTAGAAGAGCTCTTACCTAGCAAAATAATAAATCAAAAACAATACCAGATTCCTGGAGGGAGTGTTAAGATCAGTGCCACCAAAAAGGACTTGAAGGAGGCAGGGGTAGTGATTTCTACTACAACCCCATATAACTCTCAAATTTGGCCCATGTTAAACAGAAGGATTTGGTGGAAGTCAGTGGATTATCTTCAACTTAACCAGGTGGTGCTTCCAATTACAACTTCTGCTCTAGATCTTTGCTTGAGCTTCATTGCTTGATCAAGCATCATTGTTTGAGCAAATCAAGACATCACCTGGTAAATTTCATGCAGCTATTGACCTGGAAAATGTTTTATTGCTCAATTGCTGTAAGAAAGGACCCCCAGAAATGATTTGCATTCAGATGGTGAAGTCAGCAGTATAACTTCAATGTCCTACCTCAGGGATATATAAATAATTGAACAATATGTCATAATATTGTCTTCAAGAATCATAATTGTCTCTCTATCCCACAAGACATTACACTGATCCATTATATTGATGATGGCATGTGTATTGGACCTAGTGAGCAAAAAGTAGCGACATGTCTAGATTTATTGTTAAAACATTTGTGTTTCAGTGAATGAGAGAAAAATCCAAGAAAAATGCAGACTCCTTCCACTTCAGTGAAATATCTCGGTGACCAGTGGTATAAGGCTTGTTGAGCTATCCCTTCTAAAGTAAAATATAAGTGGTCACACATCCCCATTCCTACTACCAAAAATGAGGTGCAATGCCTACATGGCCCCTTTGGATTTTGGAGGCAACATATTTCTCATTTGGTTGTGCTTCTCTAACCCATTTACCAAGTGACAAGAAAATAAGCTAATTATGAATAGGGACTAAAACAAGAGGAGGAAATGTGACAGGTCCAGGTTGTTATGGAAGCTTCTCTGTTCCTTGGGCAAAATGATCCAGCAGCTCCAATGGTTCTGGAAGTGTCAGTGGGAAATAAGTATTCTGTCTCTAGGCTTTGGCATGCCCTTACAGGAGAATCACAATGCAGACGTTAAGGACTTTTGTTCAAAGTCTTGTCATCCACTGCAGATAACTTCTTCCCTTTGGAGAATCAGCTCTTAGCCTGCTTCTGAATATTAGTAGAAACCCAATGCTTAATCATAGGCTATGAAGTTACCATGAGGCCTGAGTTGCCTATGCTGAAGTGGACATTGTCTGCCCTGCCAATCTATAAAGTTGGGCATGCAGAGCAGCACTCCATTATAATGTGGAAACAGTATATATGAGAGAGTGCTCAAATGGGTATTGAAGGCACAAGTAAGTTACATGAAAAAGTGTTCCACATGTCCATGCCCTCACTCCTGCTCCATTATCTTCTCTTTCCATGTCCACAGCTATGGCTTCATGCAGACTTCTTTACAAAAAATTGACTGAGGAAGAGAAAACTTATGCCTGGTTTACACATGGATATGGAGGGGCCCCCCAAAACTGGACAGATTAGCAATGTAGTCCCTTTCTGGGAAATCTCTTAAGGAAAGTGAAAATGGGAAGTTTTCCCAGTGGGCAGAATATTGAGCAGTATACCCAGTTAGTCATTCTGGGTTGTTCATTCTGCTTGCAGGGAGAAATAGCTGGAGGTGTTTGTATTCTGATTCATGGGCTTTCAATGGTTTACATGGATGATCAGGAACTTGGAAGGAATATAATTGGAAAACTGATGACAAAAAAGTCTGGGGAAGAGGTATATGGACAGACTTTACTGAGTGGGAAAAAAACATGAAAATGTTTGTGTCTCACATAAAAGCTCACCAGAGGGTGATTTCAGGAAAGGAAGATTTTAACAATCAAGTGGATACAATGACCTGTTTTGTGGAAACCAGTCAGCCTCTTTCTCTATTACTCGTATTGTTGCACTATGGTCTCATGAACAAACAGACCATGGTGGTAGGGATGGAGGTTTTGCATGGGGCCAGCCACATGGAATTCCCCTGATCAAGGCTTACCTGGCTACAGCCACTGCTGAGTGCCCAATCTGTCAGCAGCAGAGACACATACTCAGTCCATGAATTGACACCATTCACCAGGGTGATAAGCTGTTCTCCTGATGGCAGTGATTACATTAGATCATTTCCATCATGGAAGGAGCAGTGATTTGTTCTAACTGGTTTACAAACATATTCTGTAAGTGGGTTTGCTTTCCCGGCATGAAATGCTTCTGACAAAACTACCCTCTTTGTACTTAAAGGATGTTTTCTCCCCCATAATAGAATATGGACTAAATCCACTGGTCTTACCTTTTTCCCCATCAACCTGAAGCAACTGGATTGACAGAATCATGAAATGACATTTTCAAAGTTCAATTATGGTGAAATGTAAATGGCAATACTATGCAGGGCTGGGGCAATGTTCACAAGGAGGCTGTGTATACTCTAAATCAGCATCCACTCTATGGTGCTCTTTCTCCCATAGCCACAATTCATGGGTTCAGGAATCAACAGGTGAATATAGGAGTAGAACCACTAGCTATTATCCCTAGTGATTGACTAGAAAAAAATTTGCTCCTATCACTGCAACCTTAAGCTTTGCTGGTCTACAGTTCTTCATTCCAAATGGAGGAGTACATCCACCAGGATACACAGCAATGATTCCATTGAACTGGCAGTTAAGACTGCCACCTGGCCACTTTGGGCTATTCATGCCTCTGGATCAACAGGGAAAGAAAGGGGTTACTGTAAGCAGTAAGGTGATTGATCCTGACTATCAAGGAGAAATAGTACAGCAACTATACAATGGACTTTCATTCCTGAGGTTTCTGGGCCCTTGTTAATCCTACCTGGATTGAGTTGTTGCAGTTATCCATTGACATTTATCACATGGTATGGCAGTATTAAGAGGTGACCTAGGGGATTGCCTGTATGCCAGGCAAACTCTTCTTTACCTCCACTCCACAGTCAAAGAACCATGGACACTACAGATGCCTGCTGAGGGTAAACAGAACATGGAATGGGTAGTAGAAGAAAGTAGTGATAAATATAAACTATGACCACATGGCCAGTTACAGAAATGAGAACTGAAATGGCTACATATATTTATTTCCTTTATTGTTATGAGTATATTTGTACATGTACATAAAGTGAGTATCTTTATTTTCTTCTCTCATCACCTTATCTAATTTGTGTTAGCTTCATATCATAATATTTAAGTTATATGGATTCAAGTCTAAGACTGAATTTACCCAAAGACTTGCACCCTATTCTGGAGAGATTTAGTTCACAGGAAAGTTGAGTATTGTTAGTTAATATTTTTATTTAAAAATTGAGTATGTTTTAGGTTGATGTTTATGGCTGTCATCTTGACAAGTGATGTACAGCAATGGTTACACTCATGTGTTAACTTGGCCAAGTATGGGGCCTGGTTGTTTGTTTAAGCAAGTATTGCCCTAGTTGTAAATGTGATGATATTTAATGAGCTTAAATTCTTAGTAAGTTGATTGTATCTATGACTGAGTACTTCTATAAAAAACTGAAGACACTGCCTTCAGCAATGAGGGATATCTCATCTAATCTGTTGTAGTCCTTAAAAGGAGAAGTGATAATTTCAGAGGTCAGAAAAGAGAATTCCCATCCCTGTTTCAGCCAGGCAGCTTCTTCTGGAGAATTCATCAAAAATCTTCATTGGTCAGAAAAATTACTTTGTATAATCTTAATCTTTCTGAATTCATTGAGATTTTTTTCTGTGGCCTAGCATGTGATTTATCTTGGAGTATGATCCATGTGCACTTGAGAAGAATGGATATCCCACTCTATTTGGGTATAATGCACTGCATATGACTATTAGATCCAGATCCTCTAATGTATTAATCAGTCTTTGTTTCTTTATTGATTCTTTGCCAAGAACTTCTGTCTAAAGGTAATCATGGTGTATTAAAGTCCCCCACAATAATTATAGAGTCATCTATTTCTCCAGTTAGTTTTTCCATGATTACCTCATGTATTCTGAGGCACCCTTTTAAGGTGCATAAATATTTACAATTGTTACTTCTTCTTCAAAGATTACACTTTCACTAATACATAGTCCATCTCTGTCTCTTACAATAGATTTGCATTTAAAGTCTATTTTGTCCGATATTATTATAGATACTCCTGCTCTTTTTTGCTTATTATTTGCTTGTAAGATTGTTTTCCAGCCAGTAATTTCTCTGCCCACATCTGAATGAAATTGGAAATCAGTAGGGGCCAGAGAACCAGATTAGGCACAAAGATATGGAAGTTAAACAACACACTCTTAGCCAAAGAGTGCGTCAAGGAGCAAGTCTCAAAAGAAATCAGTAACTACCTTGAAAAGAATGAAAATGACAACATGACATACCAAAACCTATGGCATGCATCAAAAGCTGTACAGAGAGGGAAATTCATAGCCATAAATGCATATATCAAAAACAAGAAAAAGCTAAAATTGAAGACCTAACTTTACACCTGGAGGAATTGGAAAAACAACAACAAACTAACCACAAAGGAAGTATAAATATGGAAATAACAAAGATTAGAGCAATACTAAACAAAATAGAAAATAAGAAAACACTACAAAAAATAAATAAAATCAAAAGCTGGATCTTTGAGACAATCAATATAATTGACAAACCATTAGCTAGACTAACAAAGAGAAAAAGAGAGAAGATGCAAATAAAATAAGAAATGATGAAGGGGATATCACTGTTGACTCCACAGAAGTAACAGTATCATAAGAGGATAATGTGAAAAATTATATGCCAAAAAGAATGATAATTTAGAGTAAATGAACAAATTCCTAGAAATTCACAAGCAGCCTAAATTGACAAATCAATAAATTGATGAATTCAACATACCAATTACAAGTAAAGAACAGCTAAAGTTTGAGGTTGTCCAAGTGAGAAGGAGGCTGGTAGCCAGCATTTTGACTCCAACCCCAGGATCAGGGGAGCCAAGCTGATTGAAAATCACAGTGATGGTGGAGACCAGTTTCTTCCACCCAGATTGTCTTGCAGCTCTAGCCTAGGCTTCAGCCCCACCTCTAGCAGGGAGAAATCTGATGGGCTCTTCCCCAGCCTATCCAGGTAACAGCAGGTATATTTAGCTGGCACAGACTGAATAATAAGAAGTCTACCAGGGCAACTGTGGTCATCTTGGACCTATACTGCATAGATTGCTGCCCATACCTGCAGCTCCATTCCTGCCCCAGACAGGGGAGAAAGGGGTGTGAAGCTTCATCAGTGTCTCTTGGCAATTACAGTCTAGGCCTGCATGAGTTAGATTATTCCACACAACTGTGGTTCAGTCCCTACCCTTGGCAAAGGAGAAAGAGGGGAGAAACTTCATTCGTCCTTGGGGCAATGAGGGTAGCTTGTGCCTCCCCAGCTTATAGCACCAACTATATCCTTGGCTCCTAGTACACAACTGGCAAGGGAGAAGGGCAGAAAGCCCTAAATGAAAGAGAAAAACTGAACCCAGAATAAATAATCTAGTAAGCCAGATACCAAGACACCAACAAAAAATTACAATCCACCCCAAGAAACAGGAATATATGACCCAGTTAAAGGAACCAGATAAGCTTCCAGATGACCTAAAGGATTTGAGACAACTAATCATATTGTTCCTCTCATTAATAAATTCAATGAGATGGCTAAAAATTTTAAGGATATTAACAAGACGTTGGAAGAGCACAAAGAAGAACTTGAAATTATACACAGAAAAACAGATGATCTTATGTGAGTGAAAGGTGCAATACATGAAATTAAAAAAAGACTGGAATCATATAATAGCAGATTTGAGGATGCATAAGAAAAGATTGGTGAGCTTGAAGAAATGGCCTCTGAAAGTGAACATACAAAAGAACAGATAAAGAAAATTTTGGAAAAAATTGAACAAGTTCTCAGGGAACAAAAGGACAGCAAAAGACATGGAAACATACATGTCATGGGTGTCCCAGAAGGAGAAGAAAAGGGAAAAGGAGCAGAAGGAATATTTGACGAAATAATGGTAGAAAATTTCCAACCCTGTTGAAGGACATAGATATCTATGTCCAAGAAGCATGACATACTCCTATCACAAAAAAATGCTAATAGACTAACTCCAAGACACATACAAATCAAAATGTCAAATGCCAAAAACAAAGAGAAAATTCTGAGTGCAGCAAGAAAAAACACTGCATAATATATAAGATATACTCAAAGATTAAGTGCTGATTTCTCACCAGAAACCATGGAGGCATGAAGACAGTGTATGATATATTTAAGATGCTGCAAGAGAAAAACTTCCAGCCAAGAATCTTATATCTGGCAAGATTGTCTTTCAAAAATGAAGGCGAGTTTAGAATATTCACCATTAAACAGATACTGTATTTGTAACCAAGAGCCCTGCTTTGCAGGAAATTCTAAAGGGTGGGCTACAGCCTGAAAAGTAAAGACAGGAGAGAGAGGCCTGGAAGAGAATCTAGAAATGAAGTTTATATAAAAAAAAGTAACTAAAAGTGTCAAAACTGTGTTGAAAATAAAATATGACAGATAAAAACCAAATATTCATGCATAAATTTAATCAATGACTTGAATACTTGTATTCAGAAAACTACAACTCATGATTAAAAGAAATTTTTAAAAAAGGCTTAACTGATTGGAAGAATGTTCCATGCTCATGGATTGAAAGACTATCATTAAGATTTCAATTCTACTCAAATTGATATACAGATTGAATACAATCCCAATAAAATTTCCACCAACATTTTAAAAATAAATGGAAAATGTGATTATTAAATTTATTTGAAATATTAGGGGGTTCTGAATAGCCAGAAAGATTTTAAAAATAAAAGCAAAGTTGGAACACTCTCATTTCTAGATTTTAAATTGTATTACTTAGCCACAGAGATTAAAAAAAAAAAAAGCATGGTACTCACATAAAGACAGACTCATAGACCAATGGAACCACATTGATGGTTAAAAAACAGACCCTTACATCTATGGTCAAGTGATTTTTGACTAGCCTCTCAAACCCACCCACCTTTGGCAGATCAGTCCATTCAACAAATGGTGCTGAGAAAATTGGATATCCATAGCAAAAGTAGTAAAGAGGACCCATATCTCACACCTTATTAAAAAATTAAATCAAAATGAATCAAATACCTAAATATAAAACAAGAACCATAAAACTTCTAGAAAAAAATGTAGGAAAATATCTTCAAGACATTGTGGTAGGTGGTGGATTCTTAAAGGAGATAAGAAGAGGACTGAGATGAACTACTGTTATTTAATGTATGTAGAAGTTTTAATTAGCTTTACTGTGAAAGTGTGGCAATGTACAGAGTTGATGGTCACCCGTGAGTTACAGCTGGTTTATAAATGGAGATGTGGCTGAGAATGGTAGTCTAGGGATGCAAATGCCAATTGACAGAAAGCTAGAGAATAATCTAGGGAATGACTAGCACAGTAAACCCCAAGGTAGATGAGAATAGTGGGTGATGTTATAGATGCAAGAGTGTCCTTTGTCAGCTAGAGCAGATATATATCAGTATTGCAGGGAGGTGGGAATGTGGATAAGCATGGGAAAAATACAACTGGAGTGACTTATGGAATGTGGTTAACAATAATACTGTAATATTCTTGCATCCATGCCAAAGATGTACTTTGCTGATAATGGGGGGAGTATGGAAAAGTGTGTCAAATGTACATTGTGGACCTGATAATAATTAGTTGATATTATCTCATAATCTTTAACAAATATTCCACCAGGGTGTGGTGGGTTGACAGAGGAGTGTTGTTTGCGAATTCTGCAAATGTGCATGATTGTTTTGTAAGTTTAGAAGTTCTGTCATAAAAAATGTATTTAAAAAATAATAATAGGGTGGGTTGGGAGAAAATAAACCGAATGTAAGATAAGGACTATAATTAGTAGTAAGATTTTGACAATACTCTTTCATAATTTGTAACAAATATCTCATGACAATGCAAGGTGTTGGTGGAGGGATGATGTATGGTGCCCCAGTATGATGCTATGAATGTTTGCTTTTTAAGTTCACAATTTTTTCTATACACTTATTGTTTATGTATGTTCATGTACAAATGATATAAAAAAATTATAATAGGGTGCGTTGGGAGAAAATACTTTGGTTAGTAATAATATTTTGAGGATGCTCTTAAATTTAGTTAAAAATGTTTCACAACAATTAAAGGTATTGGTGGCAGGGTGAGGTATGAGAGCCCTGTATGATGTTAGGTATGTTTGTTTTTTAAGTTCACAACTATTACTATACATTTATTGTTTATGTATGTTCTTGTATGTGTGATATATTTCAAAAAATTTAAAAAAATTTAAAAAATCAGTGGAGTGTACAGGTGATGGCCCATTTCTGAGCTACTTGATTGTTTTGATTGATTTGTCTACCTTTTTGCAGATATCATGCTGTTTTAACTGTTGTAGCTTTTTTTTTTACTTATAAGCTTTATTTGAGTTAAAAGTAGAAAACTTAAAATATTTAATAGTCAATTTTGTTTTAGTTGTTATAGTTATCTAAAAGAGTTTACAGTAATTATAGTTGTTAAAGTAATCTAAAATAGTTGACAGTAATTCCTTTAATACATACTTCATATCCTTTTAGATATTTTTTATATTTTTGGGATAAAGCTAACCATTTAAAAATTTTAACAATAATCAGACATTTTTATTTTCCCAAATGAATTTCCTGAAGTGTGTTGCTAAGTATAAAGCTCATAAATGCCAACATACTTATATTAAGGGCATGAACCCAAGTTATTAAATAAAAATAAGCACATTTTTTTAAAAAAGTGCAAAGAAGGTGCATTAAAAAACATGCCCTTACAACTGCTATTCAAAAGGGCGTAAAACGTACTTTTAGGCACTGTTACCTCTTCAGATTTCCATTACCAACAATATATGGCAAGACTTTTAATGTTGAGACACTACTCCAGAAAGATGACTAAGGCAACCATGTTCAAAAAAGCTTTTTTGTAGTGCAGATAAAATATAGAGATAGTATTCCAAAACTAAAGGTTTACAATAACATTTGTTTGGTATGTGTCTGCATGTGATTAAAAAAAATAATCTTTGCATATTATGCCACTGGAATAATATCATGAATGGTAATTAATGTGCAAATCTACCTTTAAATAACTTTTTAAACAGGTAGACACTGCATTTCTGTTTTATATGCTGTCCATGAAGGTTTTGTATTTTTATAAACAGCTGCTCAATTGTGAGAGCTAACTATTCTTAAGCCCTAGGATACAACAGTTATACTAAATATGGAATGTTTAGTATATATATTGGACTTTTAAATATGATAAAAATTCCCCATGTTTTATCATATTGCATAGCTGAAAAGTAATCTATTATTTATAAAAAATGTTCTGTTCATTCAAGTAGAATTTGGCTCCAATGTCCTTCAATTTCCTTCTTTCATACTGTACAGTGGATCCACAAGTTTTTTATGCACATGCATTAAACCTTTAAAGTATTTCACAGTTTTAACTCTTAATTCTAAGGTAACATCTTCATCACATAAAAAAATTTTGGGGAGATGCTGCTGAAAAGCTGAAACAGTCCACATGTGATTAACTCCTTCTATTGCTTTGTATAGGGCAAATGCTTTGTGTGCACCTGTTATGAGGCTCATTACTTCTCTAGCATCCATCACTGTCCCCACACCAACTGTTAGAGCCATACTTGGTACTTTTGATAAATCTCCATCAAAATATTTAGCATTTGCCAAACGGTGTCCATTGCTATTGTCTTCAATTTTGTCCTTGATACTAAAATGGATCCTGGCTCATTGAAAGCAATGTGACCATCTGGACCAATTCTTCCAACAAAAAGAGATATCCCTCCAGCTTCTTTTATTTTCTTTTCAAATGCATCATATTCTGCTTCTAAATCTGCAGCATTCCCATCAAGGATATGAGCATTATTAGGATCCTTATCAATGTGCTTTAAAAAGTTATTTCACATATAAGAATGGTAGCTTTCAGGATGATTTCTGGGAAGTCCTACATATTCATCCATGTTAAACATCTTCACATATTTAAAAGAAATGTCTCCACTTTTGTGATATTCTGTTAGTTTTTTACAGCGCCCTAAAGGTGTACTCACTGGTGGAAACCCAGTGTAAAATATCTTTCTTGTCCAGGTTTGAACTGAATGATGTGATTGCAGATGTATTTGGCTGCCCGTTCATTAGCGAAGTCATAGCTATCAAGAATTACAAGCCTTATTATGGAGATGAATCGCTTCCAGGACAGGTAGTTCAAGCCGGCTGAACGCCCCACCCTTACTTCCGACGCTGGAGCAGCAGGAACAACCAGCACCAAGCAACCCTGGAACAACCCCGGCATGTGCGGGAGAGCACGAAGCCCAGGGACCCAGATCCTGTTGTAGCTTTGCAATAAGCTTAAAACCAGGAAGTTTGATTCTTCAGACTTTACTGTTAAATTTGGTTGACTGGCATTTCTATTTCTGTAAATTAAGCTAATGGAATTTCTCTTAGTATTGTATTGAACCTACACAACATTTTGGGTAGAATTGACATCTTCTTAATGATTATTCGTTCAATCCATGAACATGGAATGTTTTACATTTGTTTAGGTCTTTGATATCTTTTGGCAGTGTTTTTAGTTTACTGAAAACAGATCTTTTACATAGCTGGTTCAATTAATTCCTATATATTTGATTGTTTTAGTTGCTACTGTAAATGGAATTGTTAAAATTTCCTCCTCATATTCTTCATCACTAGTATATAGAAATACTACTTATTTTTGCATGTTGGTCTTGTATCCTCCCCTTTTGGTGATCTGGTTTATTAACTTTTGTAGCTTTGTTTTAGATATTTCTGAATTTTCTAACACTTTCTAACAAGTCATCTGCTAATAATTTGAGTTTTACTTCTTTTCCAATTTGGATGAATTTTATTACTTTTACTTGACTAATTGCTCTAGATAGAATTTCTAGCAAAATTTTGAATAACAGTAGTGACAGTGGACATCCTTTTCTTTTTTCTTTTTCATTTTTTGAGGTAGTGGGGCTGAGATTGAACAGAGACAATGTATGTGGGAAGCTGGCGCTGAACCACTGAACCACATAAGCTCCCTTGAGTTGATTTTTTCATTTGTTTGCTTGTCATTTTTGTTTTCTTTGTTTTTAGGAGGCACCGGAAACAAACTCTGGACTTCCCATTTGAGAAGTAGGTGCTCAACCATGTGAACCACATCAACTCCCTGGCATTCTTTTCTTGATCCTGATATTAGAGAGAAAGATTTAAATATTTCTGCATTGAATACAATATTGGTTGTGGCTTTTTCATACAAACCCTTTATAATGTAGAGGAATTTTCTTTCTATTCCTATCTTCAAAGTGTTTTTATCAAGAAAAATCCTGGATTAGGTCAAATCCTATTTCTCTATTAATCGAGATGATTATGTGATATTTTCTTTAAATTTGTTTGTGGTGTATTACTTTAATTGACTTTCTTGTGTTGAAGCACTCTTGCAACACCCAGATTACAACACAATTGATAGTGGTGTAAAATTCCTTTAATATGCTGTTGGATTTGATTTGTAGGTATTTTATTGAAAAGTTTTGCATCTATATCCATTAGAGAGATTGTTTGTAATTTCTTATTCTTGCAGTACCTGTATTTGACTGTGGTATCAGAGAGATATGGGCAGTATAAATGTTAGGTAGTTTCCTTCATCTTGAATTTTTGGAAGTTTTTGAGCCAAATTGGCAGTATTTCTTTTTGAAATGACTGGTAGAATGCACCTGTGAAGCCATCTGTTCCTTGGCTTCACTTTGTTTGGAGACTTTTATAAGTGATACCAGCTATTGTGAATTGTTTGTTAATGTCTCATTTTCTTCTGGAGTCAATGGAGATTGTTCATGCATTCCTGGAAATTTGTCCATTTCATATTGCCTGCCCAATCTGTTGGCATACAGTTTCTCATGATACCCATTTATGAAAATTTTTTGTGTCTATGGGATCACTAGTAATATTCCCCTATTTCTGAATTAATTTATGTACATACTCTTTCTCTTTTTCATTTGCTTGTATAGATATGGGCATGTCCAATTTTTCCTCTTTTCAAAGTCGCACCTTTTCATTTTGTTGATTTTCTCTATTGATTTTAAAATTTCATTTACTTTTGTCCTAGTCTTTCTATCTTTCCTTCTGTTTGCTTTGGGGTTAGTTTGCTGTCCTTTTTCTAGTTCCTCCAGGTGTTTAGGTAGGTCTTTGATTTTAGCTCTTTCTTCCTCTTTATTATATGCTTTTAGGGATAAAGTTTCCCTCTCAGCACTTCTTTTGATGCATCTCATAAGTTTTGAAAAGCTGTGTTATCATTTTTATTTGTCTTGACAAATTTACTAATTTGTCTTGCAATTTCTTCTTTAACTCATTGTTAAAGAATGTGTTTTTTAAGCATCCATATATTTGCAAATTTTCCCATTTACCACCTATTATTGATTTCCAGCTTCATTCCATTACAATATGAGAAGGAACTTTGGATAATTTAAATAATTTTAAATTTACTGATAACTGATTTTTTAACTAACATGTGGTCTACCTTGAAGAAAAATTCATGAGCACTTAAGTAAAAGTTATATCCTGCTCTTTTGGGATGAAATATTCTGTATAAGTCTTTAGGGCTGACTCATTTATCATATTGTTCAAATTCTCTTTTTCCTTGTTGATCCTCTTTCTTTATGTTCTATCTATTGGTATTAGTAGTGTCTTGGAGTCTCCAACTATTATTCTTGATAATTCCTATTAATCCCTTCAGTTTGCTAGAATTTCCTTTGCATATTTTGGGGCACAGTGTTTGGGTTCATAGGTATTTATGACTGCTATTTCTTCCTGTTGGATTTCCCCCTTTTTTAATATAAAATGAAATTCTGCTTCACTTACAACTTTTTTTTTTTAAATTTAAAGACTATTTTGTCCACTTTTAGTATAGCAACCCCTGTTCTTGTATGGTTGCTGTTTGCTTGAAATGTTTTTTTTTCCAATATTTCCCTTCAGCCTATTTGTATTGTTCTGGTTAAGGTGAGTCTCTTGTAGACAGCATATGGATGGCTCATTTTTTATCCAATTGTCAGCTTTTGTCTTTTGATTGTTGAGTGCAAACCATTAACTTTCAATGTTATGCCTGTGAAGACATTATTTATTTTGACCATTTTATCCTTTCAGTTTCATATGTTGTATTTTATCATTTTTTTCTGTATTTTGACCATTTTGATTGCCCTTTCTGAAAACCTCCATTTCCACACTCGTGTCTTAGCCTCTTTCTACTGTCTTTAACTTTGTGTAAGCAGAACTCCCTTTAGTATTTCTTATAGAGCCAGTCTCTTGTTTACAAACTCTTTTAGGTTCTGTTTATCTGTGAATATTTTAAACTCAGCTTCATTTTCTATCACCCCAAGCAGAAGCTCTGTACCAATTAAGCATGAACCCCAAGCACTGCTTTTCTGAGTACCCTGCATGAAAATTATTGCTTGTACCATTACATTGGGCCAAAGAGGGAGAGACTTGACATTCTTCTGACTCCCCAAAACATTTCTATTCCAGCCTCAGGAAGAAGTTCCCTGTTGTTTGAGCTGCTGCCACTGAGATGTGCCATATTCCCTTCTTCCTGCATAAGAGTTCTGTGTGCCCAGAGTTTAAGTTTCATAAATGAAGGCAATAAATTTTAAATGTACATTAAGTCCATCCCATTCAGAGTCCCATTTGCCAGGTAAAGGAAGAAGAATCTTACCCTGGAGACAATGGGTTATTCCTCAGGATAATTTTAAATTAATTATATCTTCCAATATAAAGCATAGCAAATAATCAAATATATCATTTAGAAAAATATTTTTGCCAAAACTGTGGTGTTAGTGTTGTGGAGAAAAAACACTGCTTAGCTTGTTTCCACTAAAGGCTACGTGAGAACATATGGCAGTCTTTGCCAATATTTTGGGGTTGGGAATGGAGAGAGAAGCTGAAGGGACAGACATTTAAAAAGGCTAAATAAATGACTTGGTGATTGACTCAATGGGGGCTGTCACCAACATTTTTAACAGACAGTTTTACTGGATACTGAGTTCTTGGCTGGCAGTTTTTCACTTTCATTAACTTCAATATATCATACCACTGTCATCTTGTTTCCATGGTTCCCATTGACAAATCTGCACTATGTCTTATTGGACATTTCTAATATGTGATGGATTTCTTTTCTTTTGCTGCTTTGGGAATTCTATCTTTACCTTTGGCAGTTAACATTCTGAATAGTATGTGTCTCACAGTAGGTCATTACAGATTTATTCTGTTTGGAGTTCACTGTACTTCTTGAATATGTATATGTTAACCTTTCATACAAATTTGGGAAATTTCGACTAAATTCTCAAATATTCTTTCTGCCACTTTTATCTTCTATTCTCATTCTTGATGTCCCATGACATGTAGGTTGATATGTTTCTTGCTATTATTTAATTTCCCGAGCCTCTGCTCAGTTTTTTCCATTTTTTTCCTCTATCTTTTATTAAGTCTTTTAATATCAGCTGTTTTGTCTTCTAGGTCACTGATTCTTTCCTATGTGATTTCAAATCTGTTGTATGCTTTAATGTATATTTAATCTCATCCATTCTGTCTTTCATTCCCATAAGCTCTTTTATATTTCTATTCAATTTCAAATCTTCTTTGTGGTCACCAAGTTTCTCATTATTATCCTTTATATTGTAGCCATATTTTTGTTTAAATACTGGAACTGATATATTAGACTTAATTAAAGATCATTGATTAGTTTTTGTTGTTGTTGTCATTTGTTTGTTTGTTTATTTGTCTTAGTCCTTTGAATTACTTGGTGATTTTGATTTATTCCTTTGGCTGGGCATATCTTCCTGTTTCTTAGTATGATTGAATAGTTTGTAATTTTTTTCAGATTTCTGATATTTAATTATGATAGTGAGTTATTCTGCTGTTCAGTTTCTCTCTTTGTCTAGGACTTTATAGTTGTTTACAAGGTTTGTGTTGTGGCTCTTCTTTGATTATTGGTTCAACTTAGTCTGTGTATTTAAATTGTCCATATTAAACTGATAAAAGCAGTGCCAAGGACATACTAATGGAATGTAGATCAGTTTCCAACACCATTGAGGTGAGTAACAGTAAAGGCAGCACAAAGCCTCTTTTACTTTTTTCCTGTTGTGCATTTTCCTGACCTGCCAGCAGATGGTACTTGTTGGCAAACCTATCTGTTCAAACTCTAGGGATGAATGTGTTTATTAAAGTCACAACTTGGAAGGAGGTCCTCAAGCAATGTCTCAGAGAGTTCTTCCTTTTGGGTGGGATTTTCAGAGCCAAACCTCACAGTACAAATTTACTGAACTGTAACTACTCTTGTCCTTTGACCACACCCTCCCATTACCCAGGAGGGAAACAAACTGCTCCCCTTTGCACCACCAGCAGCAAGTCATAGTCATTAAGGAGTATGTTTGAGAAGGCAGGATATTTTTATCTCTCTGTTAGCTCCCAGGTAGAAAAAATAGTATGGTTGTGCCCAACCAGGACAATTGAAAACCAGCAGAAAAAGTTGTATCACCAAAACTGGCTCAGCAGGGGGCTGAGTTCTTCCATGTCCCTGATTCTGGGGAAGTGGACCCATGCAGATCTCTCAGTGCATAGCCACATGTGAGGGACTTGATGACCTAAAGCTCTCTGCCTTAGAGTAAATGTTGGGCACTAGCAGAATTGGTGGCCTGAATTACTCACAAATCCTTACCACAGAGTTTCCTTCTTTTTGCCTCACTCTTTTCTGGGTGCTGCACAGTACTCTGCTGATCTCCAGGGTCTGAGAAAATTTGTTCTAGACAATTTCTGCCTGTTCTCTAGCTATTTTTCTGGGAGAGAAATGGTCCTGTAACTAATCCTCCATCTCCCTGAAAGACCACCTTTAAGTTTTAAAATAGAATTGGTGCAAAAATTCTTCGAAATTTCCTTGAAGAAAACTCAGGATGTTTTCTGTTATTGTGTCCCATGGAAATAATGAAGAAAGAATTATTTTTCACCGAAAATTCTTTTACATTAAATTAGCATAATGTTTTTGTTTTTACAAACAGCATAATTTTAACATAAGGATTTGTCTTCACCTGCTAGGTTACCTGTTTTCAGATTCAATCATTTTAAACTGTCTCATTTCATAGCTTCATGGCAAATAGAAACTTGAAATTACATTTTCCATAGTATCATTCTCAGTATAATTGATGTTACAAATTCTCTCATTACAACACTATTAATAAATCTACATTGGTCCCTGGTTACATTCTCTGATCATGTTGGGATTAATGATCACCACTATGCTTCAGATTAAGCGGAGGTTTAGATATTATGGGTCAAAGGAAAGTAACTGTTTTGTTTGTTGTTATAATCTTTGATTTCTGAAATGGTGGTTGTCCATCAACATCATTTCTTTAGTGACCTTGTGCGAGTCCAATGAATTGGAGAATAGGTGTTTGCTGCAACTCAATTGACATTCATGGTTCAACAAGCATATGAATGGATTGACTATTTTATTCCCTGGGTCATTTACTTAATTGGTATAATGTCAATTAGAAGATCAAATAAAATGAGTAGAACAATCATTTGTATGGAAATTATGTATGACGCTAACTCTTTTACATTGGGGAAATTGGTTATCATATACCAAGGTAAGATTTACTCATGGTGTATTAATTTTGTGGGAATGTATGCATTGCCTATGGGTTCCAGATATTTCTAGAGCTCTCAGGAGCACCCCTGCTTAATGCATTCTTTAATGTGGCAGTCAATGTGATCTTCCTGAGAGGTGCAGAAGTGTAACCTATGGAATGACCTCCTGACGGACTTTGAAATCTCTTAGGTGTAAAAACTCATTTGTATTTAATATTTCCCCCTTTTGGGCAAGGTCTATTTCCAAATACATTGCTAGTTTGTGCTTGGTAATAATACCTTATTGCCAGGGAGGATCATCCTGGGGAGTCCTATTTCAGACTGAGGGGAAGGTAGTGAGTATATTTGCTGAGTTTTGCCTAGAGAGTAGCCACATTTGATTAACAAGTGGGATTTCATGAGGTAACTCTTAGACAGTAGATATTATTAAGTTAAGTTTCAATTTGGCAAGAATAAGCTTCATAAAGATAAGCATTAATATTGATGGTGTGGCATATTGGTGTTTTCTTTTCTTGGGCATTGCCTATATACTCTAGAGATTCTTATTACTCTGTTAGAGAAAATAGTAGGACTCCACAGGGTGAGAATGTATTATTTGTTATTTATTGTGTGGGTATCCACCCCCTGAGATAATATCCTATGACCATATGAACACATTCATATTCCACAGAACAATGCCCTAGGTGCATTCTTCCCACACATCCCCTCATCACTGACATCCTGTACAATTGACCCTCCTCTGCCATAGATGCCAAAAGAATACTCCCACCATTTTATTCTCAACCAGAGTCCATTACCTCCCAAAAGTTCATCTGTTCCTTCTTCCGCTCTCCTCTCAGCTCTATGGATACCCCAACCCACTGTCCCAACCCTACTCACACTCACACTACAACCTTACAACCCCACTTACACCACTGCACTACAATAGCCTCCATCTACTGTTAACCATCCCTATCCACCTTATTATAGGTTTTGCCCAGATTGATCTTTGGCTAATCATTCTTTACCTTTCTATCTCCTTGTAACCTATTTTCCAGACATTACCTCTTGATTCTGATCAATATCTTTAATTCCTATTATTAAGAACATGTAATATTTGTTGTTACATGACTGGCATGGTCCACATAACATATTGTCTCTGAGATTCATCCATGTCATCGCATGCATCATTACTTCATTCCTTTCTACTGCTAAGTAATGTTCCATCACATGTACATACCACATTTTTTTAAAATCCATTCATCCATTAATGGTGTGCATGTATCTGTTCAGGTTTGCTTTAATTCTTCTGGATATAATCCTAGTAGTGGAACTGCCAACTAATATGGAAATTCTGTAGTTAGCTTTCTGAGGAATAACCAAATTGTACTCCATATCAGCTTCAAAATTCTACATTTCCAACAGTATTGGATGAGTGTTCCATTCTTCCACATCATCTCCATTTGTAGTTTTCCATTTTTCAATAGCAACTTGTTTAATATGTGAAAGATGAGATACCATTGTGTTTTGATTTGCATTTCCCCAACAACTATTAATATGGAGCATCATTTCATGTGATTTGACCCTTTGTATTTCCTCTTTGGAAAAGAGTCTGTTAACCCACTTGCCTATTTTCTAAACGGGTTGTGTTGGTCTTTTATTTTCAAGGTGTAAGATTTCTTCATATAGGCAGAATATTAGGCCTTTATCATACAGGTAAATACCAAGTATTTTATCCCTTTGGATAGACTATATTTTCACTTTCTTTACAAATTCCTTTGAAGCACAGGATGTTTTTTGTTTGTTTGTTTGTTTGTTTGTTTGTTTTAATTTAGAAGAAGTCTTTTAATCTATTTGTTTCATTGGGCTTTGGATGAAAAATTTATGAAAACAGTTCATACTACAAAATCTTGTAGATACTTCCCTACATTATGTTCTAGGTTTTTAATGGTCTTTTCCCTTATGTTTAAGTATTTGACTTACTCTGATTAATTTTTCTTTAGGGCATGTGATGGTGATCCTCTTTCATTTTTTTGGATATGGATATCCAATTTTTACAAGTGCTTTTTATTGAAGAGACAATTCTCTCTCAGTTACGTGGACTTGATGGCCTTGTCGAAATTCAGTTGGCCAAGTATGAGCAGGTTGATATCTGAACTCTCTATTCAGTTCCATTGGTCAATATGTGTATCTTTGTGATAATAACATGCAGTATTGACAACTTCATCTCTGTAGTATGTCCTTAAGTCAAGTATTGAGAGTGCCCCAGTTTCAATTTCCCTTTCAAATTGTTTTTGGCTATTCATGACCATTTATCCTTTCAAATACATTGGATAATTGGCTTTTCCAGTTCAGTAAAAAACTTTTATTGAGACTGAATTTAATCTTTAAATAAATGCGGGTAGGATAGTCATCATAATGATAAATAGTCTTCCAATCCATGAACATGAAATATTTTTCCATTTATTAGTTCTTCTTTGATTTCCTTCAGCAATGCTATGTTGATATATGTGTACAAGTAGTTTACATTCTTAGTTAATTTTAACCTTAGATATTTGATTATTTTCATTTCAATTGTAAATGGATTTTTAAAATTGATTTCCTCCTCAGGTGGCTCACTATTAGTGTACAGAACTGCTACAGATTTTTGTCTGTTTATTTTATATATTTTCACTTTACTGAACTCATTTATCAGCTCTAGAGGCTTTGCTGTAGGTATTATAGGGCTTTCTACATAGAGGATCATGTCATTTGCAAATAGTGAACATTATATTTCTTCCATTCCAATTTGGAGGGATTTTATTTCTTTTTTGCCAAAGTGCTCGAACAAGTACTCTAATACAATGTAAAATAAGAGTGATGTCAGTGTGAATCCTTGTCTTGTTCCAGATCTTAAAGGATAAACATTTAGCTTTTCAACATTGAGTATGAAGTTACTTGTGGGTTTATCTTATGTGTCCTTTATAATGTTGAAGAATTTACATTCTAATCCAGTGTTTTGAAGTGTTTTCAGAAAAAAGGATGCTATATTTTATTGAATGCTTTTTCTGTATTGATAGAAATGATTTTGTGATTTTTTAGCCTGGTGTATTACATTAATTGATTCTCTTCGATTGATCCACCCTTGCATACCAGCAATAAAACCCACTTGATTATGCTGTAATTGGATTGATGTATTGTTGGATTATTTTAGCATGTATTATGCTGATGATTTTTGCATCTAAGTTCATTAGAGAATTTAGTCTGTAGATTTCTTGTAGCATATTTATGTAGTTTTGGTGTTAGGGTGATTTTTTCAACACAGAATGAGTTAGGTAATATTCCCTCCTTTTCAGTTTTTTGGAAGAGTTTAGCACAATTGGTGCTGTTTCTGGAATAATTGGTAGAATTCACCTCTGAAGCCATCTGGTCCTGTCCTTTTCTTGGTTGGGGGTTTTTTGATGACGGAAACAATTTCGCTTCTTGTGATTGGTCTCTTGTGTTCTTTGATTTTTAAATTTGTCAATGTAGGTTGTTTGTATGTTTATAGAAATTCATCCATTTCATCTAAATTGTCCCTCTTGTTGTCATACAATCTTCCAAAGTATACCTTTATGATGCTATTTATTTCTTTAGGGTCACTGGTGATATCCTTTCTTTCATTTCTTTTTTTATTTATTTGAATCATCTCTCTTTTTTCTTTGTGAGCCTAGCTAAGATTTCTCAATTTTATTAATCTACTCAAAGAACCTGCTTTTTTATTCTTTCTAGTGTTTTTCTCTTCTCAATTTCATTTAATTTTTCACTACTCTTTGTTATTTCCTTTCTGCTGTTTTCATTGAGATTAGCTTTTTGTTCTTTTTCTAGTTCCTCCAGATGTGCCATTAGGTCTTTTACTTCAGTTCTTTCTTCTTTTAAAATATGGGAAATTAGGTCTCTAAATTTTCCTCTCACAAAGATATATCTACGTTTCATGAATTTTTGTATGTTGAGATCTCATTTAAATTCACTTGGAGGTAATTACTGATTTATCTGGCTATTTCCCCCTTGACCCACTAATTATTTAAGAATGTGTTGTTTAAATTCCGTTTATTTGTGCCTATTGCAGTTCTCCATCTTTTATTGATTTTCCCCTCATTCCATTTTGGCCAGAGAAAGTGTGTTGTTTCATTTCAATCTTTCTAAATTTTTGTGCATTTTTCTATGACGTACCATGCATTTTCTCCTGGACAATTATTCAAAAGCACTCGAGAAGAATGCATATCTTGCTGATTTGGGGTAAAATGTTCCATATAAGTCCATTAGATCTAGGACTAATGGTCTTATTAGTTGCACAGACATATTAAGGTATCTCTTTCTTTATTGATCCTCTGTTAAGATGTTCTGTCTAATGGTGATAGTGGTGTATTGTAATCTCCTCCTCTGATGGTAGAGGCATCTATTTCTCCCCATATTTTTCTCAGTATTTGCCTGAATTATTTTTGGGCAACCTGGTTATGTGCATAAATATTGATGTCTGTTTTTTCTTCTTGGTAGGGTACTACTTTTATTGATATGTAGTGTCCTTCCTTGTGTCTTACAAGAGATTTGCATTTAAAGTCTGTTTTGTCTGAAGTGAGTATAGCTACTCCTGCCCTGTTTTGATTACTGTTTGCGTGGAAAAAATTTTCCAAACTTTCACCTGCAACCTGTTTCTGTCTCTGTGTTTAAGGTGAGTTTCTTGTAGACAGCATATAGATTCTTCATGTTTCCTTCTCCATTCTGTCAATCAATGTCTTTTGACTGGAGAGCATAACATTCAATATATTATTATGAAGACAGTACTTACTTTAGCCTTTTGTTTTGTTTTGTTTTTTAGGCTTATATGTGTCATATTTTATTTGTATTTCTTTTTTATCCTTTTAGTGACTCTTACCAATAATCCTCATTTCTGCACTCTCTTCTAACCCTCTCTATCCTGTATTCTCCTTTCACCCTAAAGAACTCCCTGTAGTATATATTGAGGGCAGGAATCTTGTTGATAAATTTTCTCAATTTCTGTTTATCTGTGAATATTTTAATTCTCACTCATTTTTGAATTACAATGTTGATGGCTAGAGAATTCACGACTGGAATTTTTCTCCTTCAGCCTTTTTACTATGTCTTACCACTCCCTTCTCACTCCCATTGTTTCAGATGAGAAATCAGAATTTAATCTTATAGAGCTTCCCTTATATGTGATGGATCTCTTTTCTCTTGCTACTTTCAAGATTCTATTTTTGTCTTGAATTTTAGTAATTTGATAAGTTATGTAATAGAGAAGATCTGTTACGATGAATTGTGCTTGTAGTACCTTGTGAATCCTGGACATGTACATACATGTTCTTTTTAAGACTTGCTAAATTTTAAGTCGTTATTTCCTCAAATACTCCTACTGCCCACTTTTCATTCTCTTCAACTCTGGAATGCTCATAATACATATGCTTGTGCATTTCATGTTGTCATTCATTTCCCTGTGCTCTTACCGATTTTTTCCTTTTATTTTTTCTATCAGTTCTACTATTTGTGTGATTTGGGATATTATACTCAGTGTCACTTATTATATCTTCTGCCTGTTTAAATCTGTGGTTATGTACTTCCAGTGCATTTTTAATTTCTTGCATTGTGCATTTCATCACCATAAGAACTATTATCTGTTTTTTTTTTTTATGTTTACAATTTCTTCAGTATGTTCCCCCAGTGTCTCCTTGATATCTTTTGTCAAGGATGTTTGTTTGAATATGAATTTTCATATCTTGGGTATCTCCTCTTGATTTTTTGATTGTTCATTAGACTGTGACATGGATTGCTGTTTCCTGTATTACAACTGCTTTTCATCTCTCTGTCCCTATAGCCTCCAGTGACCACTGGCTCCACATCAATGTTTTAATTTCTTCCACTGCTTGAATCACTCTATGAAAATATTCAATTCTACCCAGATGAAGTAAAAAAGTATGAAACAGAGAAAAAAGAGAGGAAAAGCCTTCTTTTAATTTCCCTCAGTTCTTCCCAAATTTCATCTAGCTTCCCGCTACCCTAAGAAAACTGGATATAAGCCCACCTGTGGGATCACTCTTCAGCATCTCCTTTCTCCCTCACAGCTAGCTTAATGGCCCCGTATGACTGACTGGGTGGTTTTCCTCTCTGCCATGTCTTGTTGGTACATTCTTTTCTTCTCTCTGACCAGCTGGGTGGCTTCATTTATCCCTGGTGTCCAGCTGTGACCCTCCCTTCTACTGCCACCCTCCCCTGTCATTGCCACACCTGACTTCCCTTATACTTGACAAGACTGCCTATCTTCCCACAGTTGCTAGAGGAAAGTGCAGCATGCTTTTCCCTACTCTGCCATCTTGCTGAGAATCTCTTTAGGAATTTATATATCATGCTTTGGATTCACCCTTACTCTTTAAGTTATCCTTATTAAAACTCTTCATTTCTACACTCCAACACTCTCTCTCTCTCTTGTTATTTTTTTTTCAATCTGCAGTACTCCCTTTAATATATCTTGATGGGCAGGTCTCTTGATGCAAGAGTCTCTCAATTTCTTTTGGTTGGTGAATATTTTGATCTCTCTTTCATTATTGTGGACAATTTCAGTGGCTACAGAATTCTTGGCTGGAAGAATTTTTTTAAACAGCTTAACTGTATTTTACCACTGCCTTCTTGCCTCCATGGCTTCACATGAGAAATTAGGACTTAATCTTATTGGAAATCCCTTACATATGATGGAGCCTTTTTCTTTGATGCTTTAGGAATTTTCTATTTTTCTTTGGCATTTGACAATCTGATTAGTATGTGTCATGGAGTAGGTCTATTTGGATTTGTTTTGTTTGGAGTAAAGTGCACTTACTAGCTTTGTATATCCATGTTCCTCATGAGAATTGGGAAATTTTCCATCATTATTTACTCAAACACTCTTCCCCATTTTCCCTCTTTTCTCCCCCTTAATAACTATAATGCATATGATACTGCATTTTGGCTGCTATTTAATTCTGTGTGTCCCTACTGATATTTTTTCCATTGTTTTGTCTATCTGTTCTGCTATCATTGTGATTTCATATGTCTTATCTTCCACTCTGCTTATTCTTTCCTCTGCCTCTTCAAATTTGCTCTTGCATACTTCTAGTTTATTTTTAATTTCTTCCATTGTGCCTTTCATTACCTTAAGATCTGCTTTATACATATGTTAACAAATTCTACTGTGTGTTCACCTAGTGTCTTCTTAATGACCTTTATGTCTTTCCTCAACTCATTGGGTTGATTTGATAGATTTGTTTGGATATCTTTGATTAGTTTTTCCTATTACTTCATCTCCACCTAATTAAATTTTGTTCATTTAACTGGGTCATATCTTCCTGTTACATAGAATGGCTTTTAATTTTTTCTGCTATTTAAGCATTTGTTTATCTTAATGTATTTTCTGTTCATCAGTTTCTCTTTCCTGCCTATGGTTATATTTTTTCAGCTTTGTGTTTTGATTCTACTGTGACAATTTATTCCACTTATTCTAAATCTTAAAACACCCTTGCTTAACTGAAAAAACAACAACAAAAGAACAAAAAAATAAAAGAATAAAAGTAAAAAGAAATAAAAAATTAAAAAGATGAAAATCAGGAGGAGAAAAAATAAGAAAAATAAGGAAATAAATAAAGATATAAAGAACAGAACAAAAATAAAAAGAATGAAAAAAAGAAAAAAGAAAAGGGGAAAAATGAAATTAAATGACTACCCTCTTGGGCTACGGGCTTCAGGCTAAGCTCTTACTTGTTGACTGTTTGTGCCCACCAATTATTAACCCCTCAGCTTGCATTTCAGTATTTACCAGGAGGAGGAAAGTGACTTAAAATTAAAACATATCTCCCACTCAGGCTTCTAGCATCTGGCTAGGTACTCCCTTGCCAGCTGAATTCTTTCATGCATGGATGCTCCTCCATTCCTCCTCTGGGCACCTCTACACTGGCTTGATCACTTTGCTACTTTCCACTTGCCCCTTGTCTGGCTTTGTACCCCATCACTATCTTGGTCATAACTCCCTCATCTGTGATGCCCAGCTGAGTGCTCCCACTCTAGCTTGATCACCCCACTGCCTGCTGCTCAGCAAGTTATTGGCTAGAACTAAACTGCCAGTCTGATCACCCCACTACCTGCT
Organism: Cabassous unicinctus; assembly: GCA_029593785.1. NCBI lineage: Eukaryota > Metazoa > Chordata > Mammalia > Cingulata > Chlamyphoridae > Cabassous > Cabassous unicinctus. Next base: position 14,457 of record JAQZBX010011772.1, on the reverse strand, counting down.
ACTTCCCTGGTGCCCAGATGAGTCCCAACTCTCAGCCAGCCTCTCCCTTTACCCCTGTAGCCCCTCAGCTTCCTTATACCCAGATAGCTTGCCTGATTTCCTGCAACTTCTGGATAAGGAATGTAGCCTGCTGTTTCCTAAGTGGTCATATTTGATCTCACCAAAATTATTTTAAGAAACCAGGAAAAGCATACATGTATGAAGTAAGGGTCCTCTTCTTATCTTTTGCAAATGGAGAGCCATTTTCCCAGCACCGATTGTTGAAGAAAGTATTCTTAAGTTGAGTAGTCTTTGCCTCCTTGTCAAAATTCAGTTGACCATAAATGTTTGAATTCATTTCTGAGCATTCAATTCTATTCCATTGATTTATACATCTATTTTTGTGCTTGTACCATGCTGTTTACATTACACTGGATTTGTAATAAGTTTTAAGATGGAGAAATGTGAGTCCTCCAAATTAACTCTTCTTTTTCAAAATGTCTTTGAATGTTTCAGACCCCTTAACCCTTCTGTAGAAATCCAATGATTGCGTTTTTCATTTCTGCAAAGAAAGATGTTGGGAATTTGGTTTCCATTGAGTCTATATATTACTTTTTGTATTTTTGAAATCTTAACAATACTTAGTCTTCCAATACATGAACAAGGAATCTCCTTCCATTTATTTAGGTCTATTACAATGATTCAGAATACATATAAAACTGTTCTTCTTTTACAAAGTTATATGAATATGGTGATACATTGGAAAAATTAAAACTCATGTAAATTATGGATTTTATTTAACATTAATATTGTAATATTTTTCAGCAATGGCTAATATAGTATATCAATTCATTTTTTAAATTTTTTATTTTTAATGAAGTTTACATTACATAATTGTTATGTCAAATATATAGAGGATTTGCATATATCCCACGGCTCCCTCTCCAATGTTTTCTCCCATTAGCAACATAATTCATTAGCATGGTATATTTGTTATAATTGATGGACACATTTTGAAGCATTGCCACTAACCATGGTCTATAGTTAATATTATAATTTATACTTTAACCCACACAATTTTATAGGTTTTCACAAAGAGTATAATTGCTTTTATCTGTCTTTGCAATGTCTTTCAGAATAATTTCAATGTACCCAAAATTCCCCAAGTTACAAATATTCTTGTCTCAAACTTCCCTGAAATCCTGTTATGACCAGTCTTTATATCAAAGTTTCAATTTCATCCATTACCAGAAAATTAATAACTCTACTTAAGTCCACAATTGCATTAACCTCTGATGTTTGTTCTTTCCTCAAACTTGAGGACTTTGTGATGGTGATGCCCACTCTGGCTCCAATTGAGAGGGGGCTTAGATCCCATTGGGCAGATGAATGGAACTGTTTTGCCTGCAGTTGTACTCTGTTTTTTTAAGGGATAGACATCATCAATCATTATCCTTTTCTTAATTGTCTTGGGTGAGTCTAATGAACTGAAGAGTAGGCATTGGCTGCAACTCTGCTGAGACTCAGGGCTTAACTATCATATGAATAGACAAAGGATTTAAGTCTCTGGGACATACATTAAATGAGTATTGTCCTAATTAAAGGTTGAAATGAAAGGGACAGAAGAGTTGTGTGTAGGGAAGAGATTCTGTTGTGACTTGCATAAGTGTGATCTCTGGAATGAGCTCTCCACTCACTTTGAAAAGTCTTATCACTAAAAACTCATTTGTATTTGATATTTCCCCATTTTGGTCTATGTCTTTTCCCAAATGTATCACTAGTTGGCCCATAGTAATAATCCCTCATTGTCAGGGAGGTTAATCCCCAGGAGTCATATCCCATGCCAGAGGAAGATAGTGAATTTATATGTGGAGTTTGGCTTAGAGAGACTCCACATTGGAACAACAGGGCGGCTTTCAGGAAGTAACTCTTAGGCAATATATAATGCTAAGATAAATTACAAGTTCACCAGAAAAGGTACGTAAGTACAAACATTAATATCATGGGACTGGCATAATGGTCTGTCCTCCTTTGCTAGGAACTGACCATTTACTGAGGGATTCTTGCTGCTCTATAACAGAATGTAGCAGAAAATCCCAAAGAGTGAATTCGATATTTTTTTGGTTATTGTGTGTGTTTCTACTCAACAAGACAATGACTCATGATCACATGAACATATATATATATATATGCCATAAAGGCATACTCCAGGGGAACCACTCCCACACATTCCTCCATCACTGACACCATGCACTGGTGATTCTCCCCTGCTAGAGTTGTGACCCTTGTGTTCCAAAACTTCCCCCAAAACAAAGCCAACAAATGAATAAATAAATAATAAAATATAATAATAATAATAACAGTGAATTACATAAAATAAAACAATTAAAATAAAAGTAAAAAATAATCAAGTGAAATAAAAAAATCCATATGTCTTTCATTACTGTAAGATCTGTTTTCATTATGTCAGTGAAACTTACCTCCAAGAGTTCCCCCATTGTTTGTTTTTTTTTTTTGCTTTATCTTCAAAGAAGCTTGAAGTTACAGAAAAGTCACATAGAAAATATAAAGGATTCCCATATAATCAAATTCCTCCTCCTCTCCCATTCTCTGTCCCCTTTGAATAATATTTTACATGTGTATGGTACAACTTTGCAATTGATTTACAAATACTGTAGCTTTGTTACTAACCATGGTCAATGGTTTATATTTTGCACAATATAATTTATAAGTAGTGACAAAACTTAAAATGGCCTATTTCTGTCATTGCGAAATCAAGCAGAACAATTCTAATGCTTGAAAATTGCCCTATGTTCCATCTATTCTATTCTTCCCTATTGCTCTTCTCACAACCTATGGTAACCACTAAGTTTCAAATTTTGAAGAATAAGGTTCATATTTACAAACAATAATACTGGGGTCTTGACATATTGGTCTGTTTTCTTTTATTAAGTACTGCCTATGTTCATGAGAGGTACTTGACACTCTAATTGAGAAAATAGCAGGACTTTTCACAATGGGAGATTAATATTTTTTGTTTATTACTTGGATCTACACCCACTGAAAAAACCCACTATGCCAACATGAATACTTTCATATTCCATTGAAACCTGCCCCGTGTGCATTCTATCTCACCACCTGTGCCCTGCACCAGTAAACCTACCATGCCAAATTTGTCAGAACGTACTGCCATTGTAGTTTTAACCACAAAACCCCAGAATTCACCTGCTCCTTCTACCCACCCTCCATACAGATCCATTTATAGTACAACCCAAACCCCTCACTCTCCACTTCCTCACATTCCAGCATCATTGAACTGAATCTCATCAGTGCACCACTATCACTGCCATCCAGTGCCCATCAACACCCTTCCACATTTTAATAGATTTTGCACATATTGACCATTGGCGCATCATGCTCTACTCCCTTTATTTCTCCTGATAAACTTTCTTCCAAATTTTTGCTCATTGACTCTCCTTAATTTCCATAAGTCATATCAGTGAGATCATTCAGTATTTAGCCTTCATTTACTGGCTAACTGCACTCAACATAAGGTCTTCAAGATTTATCCATGTTGTTCCATGTGTTAATATTGCATTCCATCTTACAGCTGTGTAACATTCCATTGTATGTATATACCACAATTTGCCAATCACTTCATCTGTTGATGGACACTTGAGTTAGTTCCAAATTTTGGCAATATGGAATAATGCTGCTATGAACATTGGTGTTCATATATATGATCATGATCCTGCTTTCAATTCTTCTGAGGATATACTTGTAACTAGGGTTGTTAGATGATATGGCAGTTCCATAGTAAGATTCCTAGGGAAATTCCAAAAGGTCTTCCACGATGGCTGCACCATTAGATATTCCCCACCCAGCTGTGAGTGCGTGTTCCCTATTCTCCACATCCTCTCCAACACTTGTAGTTATTTGTTTTATTAAGGGCTGCCAGTATAATAGGTGCAAGATGATATCTCATTGTAGTTTTGTTTTGCATTTCCTGAATAGCTAGTGAGACTGAGCATCTTTTCATGTGCTTTTTAGCCATTTGAATTTCTTTTGTGGAGAAGTATCTATTCAAAACCCTTGCAATTTTATAAATGGATTTTTGGTCTTTTTATTTTTGGGATGTAGGATTTCCTTATATATTCTGTATCTTATACTCTTAACAGATAAATGGTTAGCAAATAGTTTCTCTCATTGAATGTGCTGCCTTTCCAATTTATAACATATTCCTTTGAAGAGCAATTTTCTTTTAAATTTGAGGAGGTCCCAGTTATCTATTTTTTCTTTCATTGATCATGCTTTGGGTGTAATGTTTATGAAACCGTTTCTTCCTACAAGATCTCCTAGATACTTCTCTACATTATCATCTCAGAGCTTTATGGTCTTGATTCTTATATTTAGGTCTTTGATCCATCTGAAGTTCATTTTGGCATAGGGAATGAACTGGAAATCCACTCTCATTCTTTTAGATTTGGATATAGAGTTCTCCAAGCAGTCTTTATAAAGAGGTCATTCTATTCAAGTTGAGTGGGACAAGTAATTTGTTGAATATCAGTTGACCATATATGTGAGAATCTATATAAGAAATTTCAAATAGTTTCCATTTGTCAATATGTCTATCCTTGTGCCACTAACTTGCAATTTTGACCACTGTAAATTTGTAGTATGCTTGAAAGTCAGATAGCCTGATTCTTCCAATTTTGTTTTTCTTTTTCAATATATGTTTGACTATTTTGGACCTATTACCCTTCCAAATAAATTTCATCATTACCTTTTCTGATTCAGTAAAAACTGCCGCTGTAAATCAATTTTGGTAGGACAGACATCTTGATGTTTACTCTTCCAATCCATGAACATGAATATTCTTCCATGTATCTTGGCCTTTGATTTCCTCTAATAATATTGTGCACTTATCTGTGTACAGTTCCCTTACATCTATAGTTAAGGTTATTCTTATATTTTTGGTTCTTTTAGGTACTTTTGTAAATGGAATTTTTTTCTTGATTTCCTCCTCAGATTGCTCATTATTGGTATAGAGAAATACCACTGATTTTTGCATGTTGATCTTATATCTTGCCACTACATTGAACTCATTTTTCAGCTCAGGAACTTTAATTTTAGAATTTTCAGGGCTTTCTATGTATAGGATCATGTAATCTGCAATTAATTAAATTTTTACTTCTTCCTTTCCAATTTGGATGCTTGATAAAACTATTTTTTTTTACTAAGTTCTTCAGCAAGTACTTCTAACACAATTTTAAATAAGAGCAGTAAAGTGGACATCCTTGTCTTGTTGAAGATCTTAGAGGGAAAGCCTTTAAAATTTAACAATTGAATGAAATGTTAGCTGTGGGTTTTTCATATATATCCTGTATCATCTTGAGGAAGTTACCTTCTATTCCTATCTTTTGAAGTATTTTTTTTTAATCAAGAAAGGTTGTTTAATTTCATCAAGTGCTTTTCCTCCATCATTAGAGAGTATAATGTGATTTTTTTCTCTCGATCTTTTTTCTTTAGTTGTTTTTTGTTTTTGTTAATTTTTTTTATTCTTTAAAAGCTGCTTAGGTTACAAAAATGTTACACAAAAAATATTGGGATTCCCATAACTCCCACTTCCCACACCTCCCACAACCTCCCACATGAATGAGGTTCTTTATTAGTGTGGAACATTAGTTGCAATTGATAAACACAACCGGGGGCTTTGCCATTAAACATGGAGCATAGTTCACATTGTAGTCTACACTCTCTCCCACACAGTTCTGCATGTTATGTGATGATATAAAATGACCTATATCTGTCATTGCAATGTCACTCAGGATGATTCCCAAGTCCCAAAAAAGCCTCCGTATTACAACTGTTTTTCCCTCTTCCTACCCCAAGGGCCTCCAGTGGCCACTGGCTCCACATCAATGTTGTAATTTCTTCCATTGCTAGAATCACAATATATCTATAGTAGAATACCAGTAAGTCCACTCTAGTCCATATCTGTTCTCCCAATCCTGAGGATTCCTGGGAAGGTGATGTTCAATGTACTGTCCATCGAAACGGGGCTTATATCCCATGGGAAAAATGGATGGGACTATCCTGCCGGAAGGAGCAGACTCTGTCTGTTCCCTGTGATAGCCGTTGTCCATCATTATCTCCCCCTAGTTGTCCTGGGTGAGTCCAATGAGCTGTTGAGTATGTGTTGCAGCTCCACTGAGGTTCTGGGCCCAGCTAGCACATGTTCAGCACAAAGACTCGAGTCTCTGTATGCATACCTATGAACTCCAGCACCAAGTATAAGTTTAAACAGAAGGGACAGATGAGCCACATGCAGGGAAGACATAATTGAGTCCAACTCTGTCACTCTTAGGAGCACAAACTCCAAAGTAAGGCCCACTGCCAAGGCACCAAACTCTGGAGCTATGTGCACTGACAATATGACTTGGGTGTTTCCAAAGCCCTCTATTTGGGATGGTATTCACTTTGGAAGTCTATGAGATCCTGCTGAGATGTGCATAAGCATTACCTCTGGGATGACCTCTCGATTCACTTTGAAGTCTCTTAGCCATATAAATTTATTTGTCTTTACATTTTCCCCCTTTTATTCAAGGTCTTTTTCCAGTTGAATTGTTAGTTGGTGCTTGGTAGCAATCCCTCAGTGCCAGGGAGCCTCCTTGGGAGTCATGTCCCATGCTGGGGGAAGGCAATGCATTCATATGCTGAGTTTGGCTTAGAGAGAGGCCACATCTGAGCAACAAAGTGGCTCCCAGGAGGCAACACTTAGGCATCTCATAACAATAGGCTAAGTTTCAATTTCAAGAGCAAAATCTCATAAGTCTAGTCATCAATATCAAGGGCACAACAGTGGACCATCCTCCTTCTCCAGTCACTGCCCCTGCACTTGTGGGAATTTTGGTGCTCCATTAGGTAATGTGGCAGAGCTCTCCAGGATGGTACTTCAGTATTCTCTTGTTTATTTTGTGAGTCTCCACCCACTGTGACAATGCCCCATGAATATTTGGACATTTTTATATACCTTATATGTATGCTCAGGTGAACTTTCTCCCATGCAACCCCCATCCCTGACACCCCACACCCAAAATCCTCCCCTGTCCCAGTTGTAACTCATCTGTGATCCAAATCTTCTTCAATGATGAAGCCATTACAATAGCCAAATACAATTAATAGGAAAATGAAATAATAATGATAAGATTAAATATGAGATAAAGTACATAAAAATTTTAAATATCTAAAAATCAAATAAAATTAAGATTGGGATACTAAAAAAATTAAAACTATTAAAAAAATTTTTTTGACAGTTTGCCTTTCATCACTGCAGTATCTGGTGCCCTGTCTGTACTGTGGCACCTTTCCCCACTCATTCCCCAGTGTCTCACTACATTTCATTTTGTTTTCAAATAACTTTTAGGTCACAGCAAAGACCCACACAGAATACAGAAGACTCTCATATACCCAACATTCTCCCTCTTTCTTCCCCCCATATTAATACATTTTTCATGTGGATGTTAGCTTTTTTATAACTGATGTACAAATAGTGAAACATAGCTACTAAACATGGTCAATGGTTTACACTATGTTTTACACTTTAGACCGTACACTTTTACAAATTCTCATGATATTTACCATGTCCTGTGTTCACCACTGGGAGACCATGCAGAACAATTTCACTGACCACTAAATACCCCCTGTTAGATCAATTCTATTCCTCCCTCCCCATCTCCCTGGGGTCCATTGCAATCCCCTGGCTTGACTCATTGGATGACAAAATTCATAGTTACATGCAACAACACTGAGGTCTGACACTCTTGTCTGTTCTCCCCAATTAGGAAATGCCCTTGCTTCTTGAGAGACTCCCTCCTGTCTATTTCTGCACAAATCGGTCCTCCCGAGAATGGAAGTTCAAATGCTTTCCACTCATTATGTGGGTCTCCACCCACAGATACAACACATTATGGCAAAATGATCACTCACATACTCCCTAGAAGCCTGCTCCAGGTGCGCCTGCCCGAATGCCCGCCCCCCGTCTGGCACCCTAAACCATTCACCGTTCCTTGACATATTGCCATAGAGCATTGTCAACTCTTTACTTTCAACCACACACCAGCAAATCCCCGGTGTTTGCCTGGTCCCTCTCCCAACCCTCCCTCCAGTATCCTGGACCTTCTAACCCAATTTTCCCAATCTATCCACCTGTCAACCCTGCACTACCCAACCCAATATTATCACTACCCTCCTGTCCTATCCCTTCAATATGCAACTACACTCTTTCACCTTACCATAGTTATTTCCATATGAGTGATGGCTTACAATATGACCTCACTGATATGAATTAAGGAAATTGAGCAGTCACAGACAGCTAATGTCTGGAAGATAGGTTTACAAGAAATAGAAATAGAGAGGAAGATTGTGAGCCATCTGTCAATCTTTTAATGTTCTGTATTACATTGATTTATTTTATTATGCTGAAACATACTTGCATATCAGGGATAAACCCAACTGATCATGGTGTATAATTCATTTGATGTGTTGTTGAATATATTTAGCAAGTAATTTTTTGAGGATTAAAGCATCCAGGACAATTAGAGAGATTGTCAAATTATTTCTTGTGACATCTTTTTGTGACTCTGGTTTTAGCATGATTTTGGCTTCATAGAATGAGGTAGGGAATGTTCTATCCACTACTATATTCTGGAAAATTTTAAGCAGGATTGGTATTTGTTCTTTCTGGAATCATTTGTAGAATTCCCATGTGAAGCCAACTTGTCCTATGCTCATCTTAGTTGGAAGGTTTTCACGACTAATTTAATTTTGTTAATTGTGATTGGTCTGTAGAGTTCATCCATTTCTTCTTTCATAGATGTAGAGCGATGTGTGTTTCTAGAAATTTGTTCACTTCATCTAAGTTAGCCACCATATTGGCATGTAGTTTTCAGGTTATCTCTTATGATAAACTTTATTTCTGTGGTATTGGTGGTGATTACGTCTCCCTCATTTTTTTTACTTTATTTGTTTTCATCTCCATTTTTCTTTGTTAGTCCAGTGAATGCTTTCTCAAAATTTTAATCTTCTCAAAGAAACAGATTTTGGTTTTGTTTTTCTGTTCTAGTGCTTTGATTCTCAATTTCATTTAGCTCTTCTCTAAAAATTGTTATTTCCTTCTATCTACTTGTTTGGTATTAGTTTGTTGTTGTTGTTTTTTTCTAGTTCTTCTTGATGTGCAGCTTAGTTTCAGATTTTAGCTTTTTCTTCATTTTAATATAGGCATTTCTTGGTATAAATTTCCCCGTCAGAACTGCTTTTGCTCCATCCCATATGTTTTTATATTTTGTGTTCTCATTTTCATTTGTTTCAATAGTGTTACTGATTTTGCTTGCAATTTCCTCCTTGACCCACTGATTATCTAAGGTTATATTGTTTAACGTCCATATCTTTATCACAACTTTGGTTCTCTGAGCCTTATTGATTTCCAGCTTCATTCCATTATGGTCAGAGAAATTACTTTGAAAATTTTAAATCTTTCTGAATTCACTGAGACTGTGGCTTAACATGTGGTCTATCCTGGGGAATGATCCAGGTGCACTAAAGAAGAATGTATATCCAGCTGTATTTGTGTGTATTATTCTGTATATGACTATTAGGTCTAGATACTCTAATGTATTATTCAAGGTCTGTTTTTTTATTGACACTTTTGAGATGTTCTGTTTAATGTTGATATGGGTGTATTAAAATCTCACTATAATTGTAGAGGTATCCAATTCTTGACTTAGTTTTTCATATGTTTGCCTTATAAATGTTGAGGCACCCTGTTTAGGTGCATATGTGTTTCTGATTTTTCTTTCTTCTTGATTGATTACCCCTTGTTAAAATATATTATATCCTTTTTTGTCTCTTACAATAATGCTGCATTTAAATTCTATTTCTTAAATTGAATTCATTGCAGACAATGTATAGATGGGTAATATTTTCTTATAGATTCTGCCAATCTGTCTCTTGATTGGAGAGTTTAATTCATTAACATTCAATGTTATTACTGTCAAGGCATAACTTACATTAGCCATATTTTCTTTAGTTTTATATATGTCATATTTTCTCTTTTTATCTTTTTATTTACTCTTACTAATAATATTCCTTTCTACACACTCCTCCAACCCACTAGTTCCTGTTTTTTCCTTTAACCTGCAGAACTCCATTTAGTATTTCTTAAAAAACAAGTTTTTTGTTGAGAAACTATTACTGTTATTCTGTGAACATTTATAAATCTCCTTCATTTTTTGAATTTCAGCTTTGCTGGTTATAGAATTCCTGGCTGACGTTTTTTTTTTTTCTTTTAGCATTGTAACTATGTCAGTCGTTGCCTTCTCATCTCCATGGTGTCAAATGAGAAATCAGCACTTAATCTTATTGAGTTTCCCTTGTATGTGATAAATATCCATTCTCCTGCTGCTTGCTGTATTCTCACTTTGTCTTGAGCATTTGAGAAGTTGATAAGTATACATCTCAGGGTAGGCCTGTTAGGTTTTATATTGCTGGAAGTGTGCTGTAATTTCTGTTCTTATATATCCATGACCTCCAAAAGGTTTGGGACATTTTCAGCAATTATTTCCTTCAACACATCTTCTTCCCCCTTTTCCCATGTTTTCTCCCTCTCAGATGCCTATATGCATGTTTGTGCACTTCACGTATTTTCACTCAATTCCCATTGTCTTTGCTGAATATTTCTCTTTTCATCTATCTGTTCTACTATCTGTCTGAGTTCAGATGTACTGTCTTCAACATCACTAAATCATTCCTCTGCTTGTTTAAATCTGCCATTATGTGCTTCCAGAAAATTTTTTATTTTTTATTTTTTGTATTGTGCTTTTCATCACCATCATATCTGTTATCTTTTTATGTAAAGTTTAAAATTTCTTCATTGTGGTCCCCAAGGGTTTTCTTAAGTATCTTTTATCTATTCCCTCACTTCATTAAGTGGACTTTTATTTGTTTGGACATCATTGATTCGTTGTTCCACAATCTGCATCACCTCCTGTTTTTTAACTTGTTCATTAGTCTGGGAAATGTTTTCCTTTTTCTTAGTATGGCTTGTAATTATTTTATTTTTTTCTAAGTATATTTTTATCTTGATCTCTTTGTCAGATGCTCAGCTTCTCTTTCGAATCTAGGTTTTTATATTGTTTTGTTTTGTGTTAAGATTCTTTTTTAACATTCATTTGTACTTATTATATATGCTTATAGTTGTCTGTGTGCTCTTGAGAAAATATGAAGAACACAGAAAATGAAAGAGAGAAGAAAAAAAGAAAAATAATAATAGTAAAAAGATAATAATGGAAACATAAAAGACAGAAAAATAAATATGTAATAAGAAGAAATAATCATAAAAAAACAAAAGGATAAGAATAAAAATGATGGAATAAAAATGAAACAAGAAAAAATAGAATAAAATAAAAAACAGAAAAATAAGAAGAGGAAAAATGAAGGCAAAAGAAGAAAAAGTGTAATGAAAGAAAACCAGCTGGAGATGGAAAAATGAAAGAAGGAAAATAAAGAAATAAAGGGGGAAATATAAGGATAAGAAAGAAAGAAAACAAAGACAGAGAAAAGAAAATGAAACAAACACACTAACAAAAAACAACCCAGGAAAAACAGACTTCTGTCTTAAGCTCCAATGAATGGTCTCAGGCTGCCAGTGCTCATCAATCAATCACCCTGCAGCCTACCTTCCACAGGTAAGATACCTGGTTTTAGAGAATGAAATAAAGAATAAAAAATAAAATAAATTAAAAAGTATAAAAGCTTTAAAATAACAGATCAAAAAAGCCCAAAACAAACAAACAGAAAAACAGTCTATAACTTCCTATTATTTGGTACCATCTGTTGCCTGACAAATTAGTAGACTACTCACTGGAACCCTTCTCTAATGATGTACCAGTAATTGAACCAAGAATTTAGTATATGTGAAGCACACTTTTCTCCACTGAACAACACCCACTTAACAGATTTGGTATGTTTATGACAGCGTATCCGGCTTTCCCCATCCCCTTTCTCTGGCAAGTTAGGCTTCTAACAGTTTGCTGGCTCTCTCTTCTTGCATCCTTCTAACCAGGACTAGTTAGGAATTTGTCTTCTTCAAGCCCCTCACTGAACTAATTCCTCTCTCTTTGGTTGGTTGTGACAGCTTGCCTGATTAGATACCACCTCTCCTTTCCCTGGGGCCACTTTAGTGCTGACTGGAGATTTTTTGAGATTCAAGTGGAGCTCAGCTGGCCAAACTCACTGAATAGAAGCCATGCTGAACCTCAGCCAGACCCTTCTTCTTCCCAAGGAGCAGAACTTTTTTCCCACTTAGTTGGCTGCAGTGAGCCAGGGGTTTTACTGAGGCTATTCACCTTAAGGATGTGATATATGTGCTGTTCCCAGTCATTGGGTTGACCAACTCACTGTTTTCATTTGGCCTCTTTGTTTCTTTCTCCCTTTACCTCCTGGATGATGTGCAGCACTCTCCTGCTTTGCAGATTCCCAAAGCAGCTCCCTCAGATAGCATTTGGCCCTTCATCCATTGTTTGTGTAAGAGAATTGTTGGCCCTTCCTCCATTGTTTTGTAAGAGAGTTGAGAGAAAACCATCTTCCAGGAAGCCTAAGACACAAAAGAGAGGTATTAGATGATAAAGTGTTTTTCATTTTTGATTACTGAAAACATTCAAAAATTTACTGAGCTAATGATAGCACAAATCTGTGGTGAAAATGAGAGACACTGAGTGTACATTTTGAATAGATTGAACAAACTATGGGACTACATTACACAGGGAATCCACTGGGGAAAAAGGATTATGGTAACAAAACAAAAAGGAGGCAATGTTCTCTCATGAAGTATAAAAAATATGTAATACTAATAAAAGCTATTAATAATTAGATGAGTTGGAGAAAAATACACCAAATGTAATATATTGGTAGGAGTTTGTAGAATTATTTTAATGATGCTCTTTCATAGGTTATAATGAATGTTTCACAACAATGCATGATGTTGGTATTGGTGTGATATATGGGAGTCCTTTATGATTATATGCATGCTTGTTTTGTAAGATCAGAAATTTTACCATACACTTATTGGTTACTTATGTGCATGTATGGATGATATTCTTCAATAAAATTTTATAATAAATTATAATATTAATACAATTAGCTCTCAGTGATTCAAGAGTGATATTGGCCAAGTTTAGGGTTTTTTTAGTAATACTCATCCTTCAAAAATTCTAGATGATTCCATTAGCAAATGACTTTAGACAAAACAAAAACTACAAAAACACTGGCAGTTTCAACACAAATGTCACTTGATTATTCCCATTATTATGAAAGATTTCTCTGGGAAGAAAGTTTTACAATAAATGCCTTGGGTGGGAAGAAGTTTAAATTGTTTCTTTGTGAAAAGTAAATGAGACCCGTTCTCTGGTTTGATCTCTCAAGAGAAGGTGCTTGATTAGTTTTTACCCATGGATTCATCTCCTCCTAAGTCTGGCATTCTACATTTTATTTCATGCTAATTGTTTCTCACTTTTGTTGTTAAGTCCACAAGAGTTGTCATTGTGAACCTTATGACTTTACTAGTTAAAGAGATCAATTGATTTTTGTTTTATGCTCCAAAATAAGAAACATTTTATGAAGAAAAATATATATCATCTTTTCTGTTAACTCTTGATTGACTTTATCTCTTTGTTCTGGTAATTGAAGAATGTGGAAAAACCATTCCTAATATTTTGAACTTTTAAAATCTTATATCTAACACCATTGTCTCAGTTGCCACATAGTTTGTCTTGTGTGGTACTGCAGACATCAAGTTAAGGAAATATCTTTTTAATTACAATATAGCATATTTTCCCCTCCTAATTTCTTGTCATCTCAATACTTGCTTTTAATTTCCTTCACCAAGGCAGTGAATTATCTTAAAAAGAAAATTCATCCTTTTCAGTTACTCAGTGTTTGCATTATAAGAAAGACTTCGTTTCTGCCAAGAGTAAAGACACCTATAAGGGAGTTAAATCACTCTAGAAACCAATTTTTTCTTGTTCATAGAAAAAAGTCTGGATTTTGGAAGACTGGTCTGGTCTAGTTACCCTTAGGCAGTGTGAAATATTCTGGTGGCTCTTATTTTTATGCTCCTGCATGCCTATCACTTGGTCCACTTGCCTAACCAAATTCAGTGCCCAATGTGTAAAAAAAAACTCCTCTGGTGACACAAGTGTTTCAAAGAAAGAGATTTATTACATAGTTCTTTGTAAGGAGGCAGGAGGCAAAGCAAAGCCTCTGATCAGTCTTCCCAAATTGAAGTAAATCCCAGGTTTTATGAAATTCAAATGAAGTTTGGTAGAGATATTGAATTTGGGAGTTTGGGATATATTGATTGATATGTTCTATTGAAACCTGAAATCTCAGAAACCAGTGGCTGCTTTTGAAGATTGCCAAAAG